>CAUYTI010013561.1:0-79241 GCA_963575145.1 Galago senegalensis | reverse complement strand
CAGAGCTGAAGGAACTGAAGCAGTCAATTAGGGAACTTAAAGATGCAATAGAAAGTATCAACAACATATTAGATCATAGAGAATAAATAATCTCAGAGGTAGAGGACAAAGCTCTTGAGATAACTCAGATAGTTAAAGAGGCAGAAAAGAAGAGAGAGAAAGCAGAACGTTCACTGACAGAATTATGGGAATTTATGAAGTGTTCAAACATATGTGTTATAGGTATCCCAGAAGGGGAAGAAGAATGCCCCAGAGGAATGGAAGACATACTTGAGAATATTATAAATGAAAATTTCCCAAATCTCACCAAAGATTCTGGAATACTCCTTTCAGAGGGATGTCGGTCCCCTGGTCACCTCAACTCAAATAGAGTCCTTCCAAGACACATTGTGATGAATCTATCTAAAGTCAGGACAAAAGAAAAGATTTTGCAAGCTGCCAGGAATAACTGCCTATAGGGGAAAACTATCAGTGTGACCACAGAATTCGCTAATGAAACTTTTCAAGCCAGAAGACAATGGTCATCTATCTTTAATCTACTTAAACAGAACAATTTCCAGCCCAGAATTCTATATCCCACTAAGCTAAGCTTTAAAATTGATGGAGAACTCAAATCTTTTACTGATATGCCAACATTGAGGAAATTTGCCACAAGACCAGCTCTACAGGAAATATGTCAACCTTTTCTACACACTAACCATCACAATGGACCTTCAGCAAAGAAATTAAAGGACAGAGCCTAGCTTCCACAATGATGCAAAAGACAAAGCTAAGCAATGAACTTTCACAAAATAAAATGAATAGATTGCTACTACACTTATCAATTATCTCAATAAATGTCAATGGCTTGAATTCCCCACTGAAGAGATGTAAATTGGCTGATTGGATTAAACAACACAAGCCATCTATTTGCTGTCCACAGGAAACACACCTCACATCAAAAGACAAATTAAAACTCAGAGTTAACAGTTGGAAGTCAATTTTTCAAGCAAATGGAATTCAAAAGAAAAAAGGGGTTGCAATCTTATTTTCAGATACATGTGGATTTAAAGCAACTAAAGTCAAAAAAGACAATAATAATGGTCACTTCATATTGATCAAGGGAAAAATACAAGAAGACATTTCAATTCTAAATATTTATGCACCCAACTTAAATGCTCCCAGATTCTTGAAACAGACCTGGCTTAATCTGAGCAATATGATATCCTATAACATCATGATAACAGGGGACTTAACACTCCTTTCTCAGAGCTGGACAGATCCTCTAAACAGAAATTAAACAAAGATATCAGAAATTTAAATGAGACCCTAGAACAACTGTGTTTGATAGACACTCCATCCCAAAGATAAAGAATATACATTCTTCTCATCATCCCGTGGAACATTCTCCAAAATTGATCATATCCTAGGACACAAAACACACCTCAACAGAATCAAAAGAATTGAAATTTTACCTTGCATCTTCTCAGACCACAAGGCACTAAAAGTGGAACTCAACTCAAACAAAACGTTAAACCTCACACAAAGGCATGGAAGTTAAACAACCTTATGCTGAATGACAGTTGGGTGCAGAAAAAAAAAAAACTAAAAAGAAAATCGTTAACTTCCTTGTATAAAAACAATGGTGACACAAGCTACCAAAACCTATGGGTTACAGGAAAAGCAGTCCTGAAAGGAAAATTTATCACTTTAGAAGCCTACATTTGAAAAACTGAAAGAGAACGCATCAACAAACTCACAAGTCATCTTATGGAACTGGGAAAAGAAGAACAATCTAAGCTTAAACCCAGCAGAAGAAAAGAAATATCCAAAATTAAATCAGAGATCAATGAAATTGAAAACAAAAAAAATCATTCAGAAAATTAATGAAACAAGGAGTTGTTTTTTTTTAAAATAAATAAAATAGATAAGCCGTTGGCCAGACTAACTAGAAATAGAAAGGTAAAGTAACCTCAATCAGAAATGAGAAAGGGGAAATAACAACTGAGGCCACAGAGATACAAGAGATTGTCTCTACTACCAGAAACTTTATGCCCAGAAATTAGACAATGTGAAGGAAATGGATCAATATTTGGAATCACACCCTCTCACTAGACTTAGCCAGGAAGACATAGAGCTCCTGAACAGGCCAATTTCAAGCACTGAGATCAAAGATACAATAAAAAATCTTCCAGCAAATAAATGCCCTGGTCCTGATGGCTTCACACTAGAAGTCTATCAAACCTTCAAAGAAGGGCTTATCCCAGGCGATGCCTGTGGCTCATAGAGTAGAGCGCCAGCCCCATATGCTGGAAGTGGTGGGTTCAAACCCAGCCCTGGTCAAAAACCACAAAAAAAAAAAATTCAAATAAGAGGTTATTCCTATACTGCAGAAATTATTTCAAAAAATTAAGGAGAAAGGAATCTTCCCCCAACACCTTCTATGAAGCAAACATCACTATGATACCAAAACAAGGAAAAGATACAACTGAAAAAGAGAATTTCAGACCAATTTTACTAAGGAATATAGATGCAAAAATTCTCAACAAAATCCTAGCCAATAGATTACAGCTTATCATCAAAAAAATCATACATCATGATTAAGTAGGTTTCATTCCAGAGATGCAAGGCTAGGTTAACATACACAAGTCCTTGAACATTATTCACCATATGAACAGAAGGAAAACCAAAGACCATATGATCCTCTCAAAAAGGATCAGTGGCAGAGAAAGCATTCAGTGAAATACAGTATCCTTTCCTAATTAGAACACTGAGGAGTATAAGCATAGGTGGCACATTTCTTAAACTGATTGAAGCCATCTACGACAAACCCACAGCTACTATTTTACTGAATGGAGTAAAACTGAAAGCTTTTCCTCTTAGAACTGGAACCAGATAAGGTTGTCCTCTGTTACCATTATTATTCAACATAGTGCTGGAAGTTCTAGCCAATACAATTAGGCAAGACAAGAAAATAAAGGGCATTCAAATGGGAGCAGTTCAGGTCAAAGTCTCCCTCTTTGCTGATGATATGATCTTACACTTAGAGAACCCCAAAGACTCAACCATAAGACTCTTGGAAGTCACCAAAAAACACAATAATGTCAAGGAGTGCCTGTGGCTCAAAGAAGTAGGGTGCCAGCCCCATATACTGGAGGTGGCAGGTTCAAACCCAGCCATCGTTTCAAACCCAGCCATGGCAAAAACTTAAAAAAAAAATACAGAAATGTCTCAAGACATAAAATCAATGTCCACAAGACAGTTTCCTTTGTATACGCCAACAACAGCCAAGATGAGAGGTTAATTAAGGACACAACTCCCTTCACCATAGCCCCAAAGAAAATAAAATACTTAGGAATATACCTAACAAAAGAGATGAAGGACCTCTATAAAGAAAATTATGAAACCCTAAGAAAGGAAATAGCAGAGGATATTAACAAATGGAAGAATATACCATGCTCACATCTGGGAAGAATCAACATTGTTAAAATGTCTATACTTCCCAGAGCAATCTACTGATCCCTATTAAAATAGCAACATACTATTTTCAAGACTTGGAAAAAATGATTCTGTGTTTTGTATGGAACCAGGAAAACCCTGTATAACTAAGGCAGTTCTTGCTAATAAAAACAAAGCTGAGAGTATCACCATACCAGATTTTAGGCTGTACTACAAAGCCATAGTAGTCAAGACAGCATGGTACTGGCACAAAAATAGAGATGTAGACATTTGGAATCAAATAAAACACCAGGAAATAAAACCAATAACTTACAACCACCTCATCTTCAATAAACCAAACAAGAATGTCCACTGAGGGAAAGACTCCCTGTTCAATAAATGATGCTGGAGAACTGGATATCCACATGTAAAAGAATGTAATTGGACCCTCACCTTTCTCCACGGACAAAAATTGATTCAAGATGGATAAAGGACTTAAATTTAAGGCATGAAATGATAAAAATCCTCAAAGAAAGAATAGGAAAAACACTGGAAGACATTGGCCTGAGGAAAGACTTTATGAAGAAGACTGCCATGGCAATATCAATAACAACAACAATAATAATAAACAATGGGATTTAGTTAAACTGAAAACTTCTGTACAGCTAAGGAGACAACAACCAAAGAAGATAGACAACCTACTCAATGGGAAAGGATATTTGCATATTTTGAATCAGACAAAAGCTTAACTAGGCACTATACAGAACTTAATCCACAAGAAAAAACCCAACAATCCCATATATCACTGCGCAAGAAAGATGAATAGAACCTTCTCTAAAGAAGACAGACGAATGGCTAGCAAACAGATGAAAAAATGCTCATCATTCCTAATTATTAGAGAAATGAAAATTAAAACCACCCTGAGATATCATCTAACCCCTGAGAGAATGGCCCATATCACAAAATCTCAAAACTGTAGAGGCTGGTGTAGATGTGGAGAGAAAGAAACACTTACACTACTGGTGGGACTGCAAACGAATACCTTTTTGGAAGGAAGTATGGAGAAACCTCAAAGAACTCAACCTAGACCTCCCATTTGATCCTGAAATTCCATTACTGGACATCTATCCAGAAGGAAAAAAAAAGAAAACTTTTATTATAAAGACATTTGTATTAGACTATTTATTGCAGCTCAATTTACAATTGCTAAAATGTGGAAACAGCCTAAATGCCCCTCAACCAAGGAATGCATTGGCAAGCTGTGGTATGTGTATACCATGGAATACTATTCAGCCAATAAAAAAATGGAGATTTTGCAGCATTTGTATTAATTTGGATGGAGGTGGAACACATTATTCTTTGTGAAGCATCACAGGAATTGAGAACCATGAATCCTATGAGGATAATTAATGACACAGTGAGGCATGGGGGAAGGGGACAGCAGACAGAGAGAGGAGGGAGGCAGTGAGAAAAAGGAAAAGAAAAAAGAAAGAAAAGAAAATAGTGACTAATTCTCACATAAATTAGATTTAATTTTGACCAAAGTATATTACTTAATCATTAATTCTTGATTCAACTTGTTAATATGTTGTTTAGGATATTGTGTCCTCATTTATAAGTGAAAAATGTTTGTAATTTCCCTTTATAATAATATATTTTTTCCAATTTTAATATCAGGTGTATCCAGATGAAGTATAATGAATTTATAGTATATCTCCTTTTTCTATTGTCTATAAGATTTGGCATGATCTTTTTTTTGAAATTACCTTTTATTTTTATTTATAAATATTAGTTGTCTATTTTTTGAGACTTTGGAAAAAAATAAGAAGTTAACTGATGACTCCATACTGAACCTCAGAGTCAAAGCATTCTATAATAGACATACTCTTATCTGACAATGTGAATGTTACTTTTTTTGCATTATTATTATTATTATCTCTCAATTAAAATTCAAAAAATGAAGTCTCCTTCTACTTCAAAAGTTTCTGCTACTCAAGGGCAAGAAACATAATTATATCTACCTCAGATGCTGTCCAGTCCTCCCTGCTCCTGTGCCTAGCACTGTGGTTGGTGGATTTTTGACAAGCAATAAATTTCTGAGGAATGAACAAAGACCTATCACACTCAGGAGACTCTCAGAGGATAATTTCTGGTGCCCTAGTAATGAAATCAAGAAAAGATTAATACTCATAACTATTTTAATGCTCCCATATCATGAGAATCATCCCAACCTCTATAGAAGAGGACAGAACTCTGGCAGGAAGGGAAGGCTGAGAAGCCGCACATGGCTATCTGCTTTCCCGAAGCTAATTCCTGAGTGTGCATGCTTCAAAAGTCTGGCTCTATTAAATACACATTTTCATGTCTAACCTTTCAGCAATCCATTCTCTAAAAATCTTTCTTACACTCAACTTTCTCTACCTAAAGAAACTCTCTTTAGCCCATATACCTGCTCACTCCCTCATCAGCCATTGAGGTGCATTTCCCCACCACCTCTTAAATCTCCCCTACCCCCCCTCCCTGGCATATACCCAATACTCCACGAATGCCATTTCACATAGATTGTGAATCATCACATTCACAAAACAAAAGTGATTTGTTTGGTTTTTCAATGACTGGACCTCTTCCCCCATGATTCTCCTCTAATATTACCAAGTATTCCTTATCAGTTTTCTGTGTGAGTTGCTTATGTCCCTTCCAATAAAACCCTGGTATTTTGTCCATCTTCAGAACTTTTCTGTTCCTGCAGCCTCATACCGAGTGATTTCTTTCTTTCTTTCTTCTTTTTTTTTGAGACAGAGCCTCAAGCTGCCCCTCTGGGTAGAGTGTCCTGGCATCACAGCTCACAGCAACCTCCAACTCCTGGGCTTAAGCAAGTTTCCTGCCTCAGCCTCCCAAGTAGCTGGGACCTCAGGTGCCCACCACAATGATCGGTTATTTTTTGGTTGCAGCTGTCATTGTTGTTTTGGCGGGCCCGGACTGGATTTGAACTCGCCACCTTAGGTGTATGTGGCTGGTACCTTAGCCACTTGAGTCACAGGCCCTGAACCATGCTGAGTGATTTCAACTACAAATTTGACCTACCTCATATCCATCCCCACAAAGGAAAATCTCCAGCATGTCTTTCTCTCCTTTCCATAGGGATTTTAAGTCTTGTTAAGTCCAAAATTGATAATTGTCATTTTAACCCCTCAACTTGCCCTACCATCCTCATCCAAGTTAGAAACACAGGAATCACCCCACTGTCCTCACCTTCACCATTTATAGTAATCCCCTAAATTCAGTCAATGCAAACTGCTGCTAGCTCCCAAATCAACCACTTCCAAGTGTGTTTTCTAGCTCAATAAACTTAAAAATGCTTTATATTTTATTTGCCTCTTAGGGCATCAAAAGATCTGAGAATTACTACAGTACGCTGGATTCTTAATTTTCTTTAAGCCAATAATTTATAGCCAGCATTCCCGTTGCTAATACTCATAGAAATTTCACAGAATTAAATGTTCTTTGAAACGAAGTTTGGAAACTACTGTTTTAATCCCCATTTTTTCACTATCACTGTGCTACTAGTGTGTGGAAGATATTGTTGGTACCCTGCCCAGATCCTCTAGGGTCTTTTTTTTTTTTTTTTTTTTTTTACCAACTGTATGTCACCCTTGCCACCTTCTGTGTTCTTGCCACTATAGGCTTCATACTTTTGACCTTCAAAGGATTCTCCTTGGGCATAAGAACAGCATAGGGAGAGCCAGACATTCCTAAGAGTTTATGGCTCTCCCAGAATGGATTCTAGCCAGCAGCTTACTGATGTGGAGTAGAGAGTGGGGTGTAATTCATGCTGCAGGGCTCATCCTGAAACCAGGCTAAAGTGGAGACTATTCCTGAACTTGACTTTTTTCTCCTTCTCTGTTTTGTTTCCTAAACTCCCTTTACACATTCTGTTGAAACATTGCCTTCATGAATCACCTGCACATAAATCTTCTGCTCAGGGGCTCCTTTCTGATAGCCAGCAGCACTTGGTTTCTCACCGCCTGTGAGACAGAATATCATCCTATTCCATTAACTGACCTCCCTGCCTCTAGCCTAACTACCCTTGCTTCCAGGATAGAATCTTTATCGTTGCACCCCAGATGATCCACTTTCTAGCCTACACTTGGTTCCCCAGCTCCAGATCCTTCTACATTGCCCAGTGAGCCTGATCTCTACCCACACCAAAGGCACAGCTGTCTCCAGATATATGAAGGTTCAAGGCCCATCACAATATTGCAAAAGCTGTTTCTCTCACCAGAAGTGGTCTCCTCAAACTTTTCTGGTAGACAAATCTAAACTCTTTCTTCAAAGGCAGCTTTAACATCCCAGTCATCATTTTCTTAACTCTGCCTCTTTTGCATAGCAGCCCTCTGCCCTTCATCTCTAACCGTACTTTGCATGGTATAATTCAATGGCTTATGACCTTGCCTAATTTCCCTTTTAATGTTGACCCCACCAAACCTACATTTTTCTAAAGACAGGGATTGTTTTCCAATCACTTTGACTCCCACAGAGTCCCATTACTTACAGAAGGGTTTCAGTAAATATCCATCACAACCCAGAAATCACCTGTCCAGTAATCATGGACTCCTAGAGTTGAGGCTTTCTTGTCATGGGCATTGCAATCAAGCTAATCTAAGAGAACTATTTTACTTCTTCCTTGTCCCTATCTTCTACATTGTAGATCACAAATTGCTAATGCAAATCCCACACACAGACATCTCGAAATGGAATATTTAATGTGTTAGGTTGCCATCAGTATGCCTGTTTGCCAAATTTAGTTGGACACTTTAAAGAAATTAAATATCAATTTAATTTTGTGTGGAACAATTAGATGGTGCATTCTTGGGCATTTAAGCATCACAGAGTAGAACAGTTAAAGTGCATTTTACAGGAGGACTCTGTTGCAGAAGGATGGCGATGGTGCTTATTATCTCTATTGAAGGCTAGATCAGATCATCTGGGATTTCAGCACTGATAAGTGCACAGTTCTCTGAACTCATGACCTTAGAAGACCTTATTTTGTAGATTTGCCAAAGGCCCTATGAAGATAAATGCTAGGTGTCTACATTCCTGGGAGACAGTTACTTTTTTTCAAAAAGTAAAATTAATAGTTTCCTTGTTGTCCACTTTCCTTAACACCCACCACTTGAGATGACTTTGGAGATAGGCCTGTAACTCGTGGTTTCTGCTAAACCTTATTAAGCCCAAAATGGGAAACTAGCACTCTCTATTATTACTTTGGCCTTGACTGTGACCTACACACTAGAAATGTCACCTATCTTTTGTCTAAACAGAATCTACCAAGAGGTCTTCCATCTTGGAGACTTCTTGGGTGTATTAAGTTTAAAACACACATAAACACTCACATATGCACACACACACACACACAGACACACTCTATAACTATTACATTTTGCAAATAAATGACCAAAATATATCTATCTTCATGGATATAATTTATTTTGTGAAAGTAAATGCATGCTGGTTCATTTATATGTACTATGCTCAGAACACCAACTCTAAACAATTTTTTTTTGAAGTATGTCTTCCATTTCTCTCAGTCCCCATTATAGTCATGCATTTTTAAAAATTTCTTTTTATTCAGTCTTCTATGTTATCTAGCTAGTGCCATGTCACAAACCACCCTGCAATGTAATGGCTTAAAACAACCACCATTTATTATTTCCCCTAATTCTATGACTCGATTCAGTGGTTCTGCTAATCTGAGATGACTGACTGTTCAAATGTATATTGTGGAGAGGAGACTTTGTTGATCTTGGCGGGGTTCTTTTATGTGTCTATGGCCTCAGGTGGGACAACTGGGCTGCCACACCTCTACTCTCCATGTCCCAAACTCCAGCAAGACAGCCAAGAGTGTCTTCACTGAAGACAGAGAGCAAAAGAGAGAACAAAAGTGTACAAGAGCTCTTACAGCCCAGATTTGGAACTCCTAATCATTTCCACCTATAGTGGATTAAACATCATACTTAACTACAACAGTCACCAATATCATAAATCATCTGAGGAATTACTTAGAGCAAGACATTTTCCTGGCAAGCCTGGAAATCTTTTGTGACTTGGAAGGCAAGACACCAAGTAACTCAGTAATCCTGGAGAAGCAAAGTCCTGTAGCAGTAAGGCTATTGTTAAACAAGCATTTCATGACAGTTCCTTAAAGGATTCATGGAGAAAAATTGCATTTAGTACTTTAGAGATTATTTCCTTACCACCCTTGAAGATCATTTCCTTGAGTACATACTTTCCTGGCACCTATGAGGTCATTTCCCCAAGCACTCAGCTCTCATATTTTTTTGCTTAGTAATCTTTCCCTCTATTATGTATATTCTCAATAAAAGGACTCTGAGAGAAGTGCTCAGTGCTATCCTGCACCTATGGTTAGGCTCACCTCTTGCAGTGTGTACTGTCAATCTATGTCTTACATGATCATTTATACGGTTGCAACATCTACCACATTCTGTCAGCCAAAGAAAGTCATACAGACACCCAGAAAAAAGGTCTGGAAATGAGATATGTCCTCTTGATGAAAAGGATTGCATAATCACATTGCAAAGTGTAGATGCAAAAAAGGGTGAACCATTGGAGCCATTATTTTTGTTTTATTTATTTATTTAGCTAATTATTTACTTATTTTTATTTCAAATTAATATGATGGTACAATATTTTTTTTTTGCAGTTTTTGGCCGGTGCTGGATTTGAACCCACCACCTCTGGCATATGGGGCTGGCACCCTATTCCTTTGAGCTACAGGCTCCACCCAAGGGTACAAATTTTTAGGTTACATTGTTCTCACTTCCAAGGTAAAGTTCAAATTGCAGTTGAGCCCTTCAACAAGGGGGTGCACTAAAACCCTCATGTTATTCACATGAGATCCCACCAATTGCACTTCTTCGTCTCCTTTCTCTCCCTCCTCTTCCTTCTGCCTTGGGCCCATCAAACCAGGAAAGGATTAACAAACTGTTATATATGTATATCACAGAATACTATTCAGCCATAAGAAAAGATGGAGATTTTATATTTTTTATGTTTACTGGGGTTGAAACATTCTTTTTAGTAAGTATCTCAACAATGGAAAAAACATATCCAGTGTACTCACTCAATATTAAAATGAAACCAATATATAAACAATTGCATGCCCATTTTTATTTTTTGAGTGCAATTGCTCTGCTCTAGCTCTTCAGATGTGCTATAACTCCGAGATTATCAGTCTATACCCTTACTTTCCTTAAAATTTAAAATCAGGATATTATCTGAGAAACAGTCACAGAGAGAATGTTCACAGTTAAAGTTAAATGCATTATCTATATGTAAGATGTTGCTGAAGAACAACTGCCACCTTGACCAGGGCCTCCAACACAACATAGGCTCTCTGAAATAGAGAATATTGTAAGTAGTTGGGAGAGGCATTCTGAGTGATAAAGTAAAATTCCTTACTTAGTGGCAATTTGATAATAACAAATGACACAGTAATAACCATGGGCATTTATTGAGCACTTACTGTATATCAGCCTTTGCAATAAAAACTTTAATTGATGATCTCATGTCTTTAAGAAAGTACTACTGCTATTATACCCATTTTATCCATGAAGATGTCAAGGCATAGATGGATTATCTAATGTGCGCCAACCCCTACCACCCAGCTATTTTGGATGGCAGAGTCAGAATTTAAACCTGGGCTTGTTTGTGATGCCTTTCACCATTCCATGTATCCACCATGTATCCATGGTGGCTTTCTCTGTAAGTAAAGTGGAAGATTGACCTCATATCACTCTCCACTAGCAAGAGCTTCTCAGACTTAAATACACACTGAAATCACCTGTATTAAAAAATACTGATGCCTTGGTCTCACTCTTAGAAATGTTAGTACTCATTCCAGGACATTAAAGTCTCTGCAATGTAGCAATTCTAAGATGCAGCAATAGCAGTGCTACGGAAAGTATAATCCATGACTAGGTAATGTCAGCATCACCTGAGCTTGTTAGAAATGCAAATTTGGGGGCTTCCTCCCAGATCTGTTGAATCAGAGCATTTGGGAATGGGGCTCAGGTATCTGTTTTTTAAGTCCCTCTGGATACTTCTGATGTACAGGAAAATTTGAGAATTAGCACTTTATACCAATGATGTTTAATCTTGCACATCAGAATCCCCTGGAGAGCTTTATTAAAACTAGAGATGCCTGGCCTCAACCCCATGCCTACTGAAACTGTACTTTTACATAGGTCCCCAGGCAATTCTGATGCACCCAGAACTGAAAACCACATCCTTACACTAAAGAGGCTGCACTGTTTTCTATGTCGTCAGTGTAGATACATCAGGATTTATCAGTCTTACAGTTTTTCTCCCTCTCAGAGAGAGACATAATGATCATGAATTTTTGTTGGAAAAGAAAGATCTGGTATTTAGAGCTAAGGAACTCTTACTCTTTGATGAAAGCAGAGCCAAATAATGATTTCCAGAACAACAAATTGATTGGTGTCTCAGCTATAATTAACAGGATTTGATGTCAGAAGGATGGGATAAAGCCATCCAAAGCCCTATGACCTGGAATGCATATCCTAGTAGAAGCCTGAAAGCAACTGTGATTCTTTCTATGGATATAAATCAAATGCCCAGGGGTGAATAACTTTAAGATTAAACTCAGAAGCTGAGGCCCATTGTGGACTTTAAATTTTCCATGTCAAATCTCATTCTGGGTGGCTCCTGTGGCTCAAAGGACTAGGGTGCCAGCCCCATATGCTGGAGGTGGCAGGTTCAAACCCAGCCCCAGCCAAAAACAGCCAAAAAAAAAAAAAAAAAAAAAAGAAAGAAAGAAAGAAAAAGAAATCTCATTCTAATTCTTTGCAAAATTGCCATTTTCAATTTCTGTTGGCATATCTAAATAACTGGCCTGTTATTAATTGGTCCCTTAGCTCTAGTTCCTAGAACAGAAGACATTGGGTCCAAGAAATATTTCTATTTACAGATTATCTAGAAACTTTAGAAAAAGTACCTGCCTTGGTAATTTTTACTGGAGGCCATTCATGTAGGACAGAAAAATCTATATTTAAATAACATACTGTTTAAATCATCCTCCTTTTAACCAAAATGCTTTTAGTTCCTCTGTCTTTCAATTAGTTTTATTATCCAATAAGAAATATTTACTGAGTTCTTACTGGGTACAGAGCACAGTTTCTAAATGCTATGGGTGATTTAAAATAATGGGTAGAATTTGCTACTGAAAGTATAGTAGTCTGGAGACCCACAATATTAGCATAATCTGGAAACTTCTTAGAAATACAGATTTCAGATTTATGAATGTTGATTTTGTATCCTGATACACTACTGTATTCCTTGATCACTTCTAAGAGTTTTTTAGTTGAGTTGCAGGGACCATTCTTAGCAGCAGTGCTCACGCTGGTCCTGGCCCTCTTCACACCTTCCTGGTCTGCCTTCCTGCATCTGGCTGCTGCTTCCTTCTCCAAACTAATTTCCTCCACCAACCTATCCCTCACTTACAAAAGTACTTTGTAAATCATTCTTTTAAAATTATTTTTCTATTGGAAAAAAAATGTGTAGCTTTATCATCGTCTGGAGAATCACTGTGTCAGTGCGTTTCCCTTTGTGGTGGTAAGAAAATGTTTACGTTTTACCAAATGAATATGTCCTCTTCCTACCATTATAAGGACTGAGTTAAAGCTTGGGAGACTAAAAACTTGAAATAAGTTTATAGTTGACTATTTGTTTCCTAAAAATTATAAAATCAATGAGTAAACCTATCAGGTAGCAAGGTGGACGCAGGCAGGTGTACACTGAGGTGGAAAGGGACGCAGTGGAGATACTGTTATCTGCTACAGTAATTCCGGCCTCTGCATCATGATATGTTTTTTATTTCTAGCGTGTCTACTGTTTCTATGGCTGCTCCTACTTCTTATGCCAATTGTCTCACTGAATAAATAAAGAAAATGTCATTACTCCATGTATTAGATTTTAAGCTGCTTGACAGCAGGGAGTCTGTCTGACAAGAATACTTAGAGCAAGGCAAAATACCCTGTCACTGGTCTGTAAATGCTTATCGATTGATTGGTGGCTGGGTTATGAATTGTTTAACCGACAGCAATTAGAGTTTGCCCTCTGGTTAAATACTTCATAAAAACTCCTTGCCATGAAGTCAGCTCTGGAATTTGCAAACTATTTCCAGAAGGAAAGGTAGATTGGGTAAAAATAATGACCAGTGGCTTGAATTTGAGTGAGCGAATATGTAACTTGATTACGGAGCTATATGGAGTTTTTCTTTTTTAAGATTTATTAAGGAGTATTTTAGAAAAATATTTCTAAAAACATTAGTGTCAATGTCTTTAAATTCCCTCATTTTTGTATATTCTGGCACAGGGATCAGAAAACCACAACCCACAGGTAAAATCTGGCCCACTTTTTGTTTTTGTAAATAAAGTTTTATTGAAATACAGCATGCTCACTTATTTACATGTTGTTCATTATTATTTTTCCACTACAATAGCAGAGGTAGTTGAGTAGTTCCAAAATAGCCTTTGGAACTCTTGAAGCCTTTCAATGAAGTGTCTTGACTTCTGGTAAAGTGCATCACAGATCACATGCTGATCTTACTCTTTTTTTTTTTTTATCTAGATGTAATTATATTCATATGTGATTTGGGTGCACTGTGAGTTAGGGTATGTTTTACCTATGCATTAAAATAGTGTTCATATTGGTACTGAACTTTTGAATTTAAATAATTCATAGTCTCCCATGGAGTTAATTCCATAGATTACAAACCTAGACTAGTCCCATTTAATGGTCATTTAGGGTTTTTTTTCCTCCCTATTTTCTTATATTTTGACTTATCTTGATTTACCTTTCAAAAAATCTGATTATCGTTTGCTTTATGGCTGGGTTAAAGTAGAAAGTATTAAAATAAGCTGTATGTCTAAAGACATCTATCAAGTGATTGGACCAGGTTCTGGTGGATGAGAACAGCTTCCACAATCACTTTCCTGATTGATTCTCTAGAAGACGTAGCTGGTATATAAAATACCTGAGTGGAATCAATCAGCATTAATTCTGTTTTCCATTGAGTATAAACTCCTGTACAATCCCTCTCTGAATTTTTCCTCTGTGAATTTAGACATGACCACAAATGTCTTATTGAACCAATTCCAAGATGTGGTGTGCGGATGAGACGGTGCTTTTGTAAAGAAATAAGAACGGATTATTTGTAGGTATAACCCCAGCATCTAGCAGTGCCTGATAGATGGTCAGGCTTAACATTCATTATCTGAATCAATACTGACACCATAGAAAAGTTCAGATGTTTTGGAAGGCTACTGAAACCATGAGAAGGTCTCCTGGATACACAGCAGCCCTGGGTCTGGATATGGGCTCCACCACTTACTATCTCAATACTTTGCCTAAATTACTGAAGCTATAAGCCCTAGTTTTCTCATCTGTGTAATATGGGTAATAATAGTAGCTATCTGGTGGAGTTATTATGAGTACCAAATGAAAAGAAAACAAATAAACACTAGCAATGAACTTGGCCTCTAGTCACCGCTCAGTATATGCAAGTTATTAAGGAGACTCTTACGTGGAGACCTGTAGCCTGATTTAAAGGTAATTCTCCCTGGAAGGTCTTCATCCTCTGTTTGAATATAATTGGTATTCTGGGTTGCCTTCCCTTGATCCCAAAAGAATGAATATTAAAATGCTTTCTCATTTCAAAATGTCAGTTTCGTAATTTCTTTGCCAATTGAACCTTCCACAGCGAGGGCCTCTCTCTGACCTTTTTTGGTAGCGCCAATTGTTTAAAAGTCTATATAATTTAAAAAAGCTTTTGTGCTACTTTGCCTGGATGCTTATTATAGATCTGGCATCGTGGGCTATAAAAAGTATTTGGCTGTATGTGCTTTTTATAATGAAAGTAATTTAATTGGGCCTTCTGCCTCCACAGATCAGCAAGGGTCAAATGACTTTTTTAAGAGAACATGAGAGGGAAAAGAGGAAAAAACCCGTCGACCTCACCCCTGGCTTTCAGCACTGAATTATGCAGGCCTCGTTAAGGCTGGTGGCAAGTCTCCCGTGTCATGCAAACCTTCTCCAGTGACAGGCACATTCCCCACGTGTGTCCCCTGGAGGGGACAGCTAGCCACCTACATCTGTTCAGTTTGTACCTATACAATCGGACAGTCCTGGGGGAAGGGCACCTCAGCACCAACATGACACCAACCCAACCCGCTCCCCTTCCTGAAGTTCTTGGTGTTTTCTTGTTGAACAGGATACACTTGTTATTCGGGAAATACTTTTCTTCAAGAAGGGATACCCCAGCCAAGTGAATTTACATAATCTAGTTCCTTTTTGCAAAATTTAGCAGAATTAGAGAGTTATCTAGCTTTCTGCCTATTGTGGATAAGGGCTTTTGTAACTGGAGCAAACACTATGCTTCCCTCTTTTTTTTTTTCCCTGAGACAGTGTCTTGCTCTTTTGCCCAAGCTACAGTGCAATGTCCTAATCATAGCTCACAGCAACCACAAACTCCTGGGCTCTAGCAATCCTGCCTCAGCCTCCCAAGTAGCAGGGATAGCAGGTGTGTGCTTCCTCCTTGGTTAATTTTGTATGTGTGTGTGCGTGTGTGTGTGTGTGTGTGTAGAGAGAGAGAGAGAGAGAGACAGGGTCTTACTACATTGCACAGGCTGATCTTAAACTCCTGGGCTAAAGCAATTCTCCTGCCTCAGCCTCCCAAGTAGCTGGGATGGCAAGTGTGTGCTTCCTCCTTGGATAATTGTGTGTGTGTGTGTGTGTGTGTGTGTGTGTGTGTGTGTGTGGAGAGAGAGAGAGAGAGAGACAGGGTCTTACTACATTGCACAGGCTGATCTTAAACTCCTGGGCTAAAGCAATTCTCCTGCCTCAGCCTCCCATAGAGCTATTATTACAGGTGTGAACCACCATACCTGGCCTATGCTTACTTCTTAACATATATATACTTTAGGACACCCCCTCAGATATAAGCCAAATTTAACATTAGTGTTCAAGGCTACATTCCATTCTAATAGTATTAGTTTATAAGAGAATGAGGCCTTTGGAGTTCTGGCAAAAATTCTGAAGTTTTCCTTTATGCAAAATTAAAACATCCTATGGTGTGACCAGCTCTCTGTCAAAGGAATAATGTAGGTATAATGAATAAATCTTCTTGAAGCCATTGGGTCCAGTTATCAATACCCATGCTTATAGTTTGGAGTCTTCTAAATCTTTGAATGTTTTCACAGTATTTTATAAGTTACAGTGGCAGTTAAGTATTATATAGGTATGTTGCTTTTCAAAATAATCAAAATAGCATTCTCTATAAATTGAAGCAAAAACATTATGGTATTCTCTTATAGTTGAATGTGGTGCAGTTAATGAAATAAGTTTAGTATATTCCCAAATCAGAATGAAATTTCTGGTACAGAGTCTTATTTTTTATTCTAACTTTGACTCCTGGGTCTCCTAAATCTTTTTTTTTTTTTTTAGAGACAGAGTCTCATTTTGTCCCACTCAGTAGAATGCTGTAGCATCATAGCTCACAGCAAACTGCAGCTCTTGGGCTTAGGAAATTCTCATGCCTCAGTCTCCCCAGTAGCTGGGATTACAGGCACCCGCCACAATACCCAGCTGGTCTCCTAAATCTTTTTTATCACACACACACACATCCTCACACATATGAAGCTGACCAGAAACTATGTAGCCATGTAATATGACAAATAATATTAACAAAAGCTAGATACTTTCCAAACAGACCTCTCATATCCTTGGCACCATTAAAAGCACTTGCGTATTTGCTGTAGATGAAACCAACCTGAATTCACTCACTCAGTCCTTCACTCAGAAGGCTCTGAGGGGCCACTGTGTCTCAGGCACTGCCTAGATCAGCAGTTCTCTAAGTGTGGTGTGTGGAACCTGGTGTGTGTGCATTTTCAAGACCCTTTCGGGGAGTGCATGAGGTCAAAAGTCTTTATAATGACACCAAGAATGATAAGAACTTAGAGTGCTAGCATTGGCACTCAAAGTAGAAAAGTAATAGTAAGCAAAAGTCTTCATATTTTGGCACGAATCAAGGCAGTGACACAATCCTTGCTGGTCACTCTGTTCCCTCGGCCTTGCTCACTTGCATTTCAGTTAAGAATGTTTATGACGGGCAGTGACCACTACGAATCCTTCAACACACGTCTTTTTAATATTCTGGATGCACAGGATGAAGTATAAATACATTTTGGCTTCTTACTTAAATGTCATGATTGCTTAGGGAAAAGAAAACAAAACAAAACTTTGTGGCCTTGTCTCAGCTGCAAGCTCAACTATCTGCCTTTTTCACAGAACACCCTTTGTATTTGAAAGAAGGACCAACAGGAAAATGCTGGATATTTTACAGACATTTTCTGGAAAATGAAGTCAGCTGTCATTGCAATTGACAGAACCTCTTGCCAATGATAAAAGTGGAGCTTTCAAGCAATGTGGAAATTTTGGAAAAATTGCGTTCCCTGCAGTGAGTTCCATGTTTTCTTTGGGACTGATGATGAGCTTTATTAATGCTACTTTTTAATTTTTTATTTTTTAAATTAAATCATAGCTATGTACATTAATGCAGTCATGGGGTACAATGTGCTGGTTTTATATACAATTTGGAATATTTTCATCAGACTGGTCAACATAGCCTTCATGGCATTTTCTTAGTTGTTGTGTTAAGACATTTATATTCTACATTTAGTAAGTTTTACATGTACCCTTGTAAGATGCACCGTAGGGTATCTTACCCTTCCTCCACCCATCCCACCCTTCCCTTTCCCCTTATTCTTGGGCTATAATTGGCTTTCATATGAACGCTATAAATTAGTTTCATAATAGGACTGAGAATGTGACTTTTTTGTATTATTAAAAAATGGGACAACATTTGGAAAATCTGCATAATTCAGTGTGCAAATGTTTTTAAAAATGCTTAATGTTACAGTATCATACGTGGGTTAAAAAAAAATCCATTCAAAATATAACAAGTTTTAATGTAACATATTGTGAAACTTTAGAGCAGTGGTTCTCAACCTTCCTAATGCTGCGGCCCTTTAATATAGTCCCTGTGGGTTGCAACCCACAGGTTGAGAACCCCTGTTTTATGGTGGTTAGGTATGACATTGCATCTCATGGTTAGGAAACTTACTGTAGAATGTGGGTGTATTTTCAAATCAAATATCCACAAATATCTGAAAAGACTACTAAAATGCTACTCTCCTTCCAATTGTATATCTGTGGAAGCTGGATATTCTGTATTTATAAACAAAACAACAAATCCCATAACAGATTGAATTTAGGAGCAAAGACACAGGAATCTATACATCTTTTATTAAGCCCCAAATTAAGGCAGTTTGCGAGGATCTAAAACAGTCATTTTACCAATAAATATTTGAGAAACTATAGCACTTGTCAACAAAAATGTATGATGTTTAAACGTGTGATTGGCTTATTAAATTTTTAATGCTCAGTTTTAAAATTCAATATGATACCTACTGAAATATGTGTGTGTGTATAAGCCCATCAACAAAAGCTGTGTGGTGTTCTCAGTCTCTTTAATAGTGCAAAGAAGACTTGAGAGCAAAAATGTTGAGAGCTAGTGTTTTAATTACGGGGAAGGCAGCATGGAAGACATTCCCCACCCTTGCAGTTTGGTGGAGGACGTGGAACAGGGCAGCTGCTACATTTCACATGATCCCGTCATGGGGGGTCTGTGTCAAGGCCATGGGCAGACAGAGGTAGAATTTCTAACTCACAGAAGTGAGCTACAGAAGGCTGCTGAAAGGCAGGATCAGTCTATCAGAGATTTAAAGTTTATCGATATCTCGAAGTTTAGGTACAGGTTAGGCTGATAAGGAGAGAGAGGGCATTGTTGTAGAGAGAACAGTCTATTCAGAGAAAGTGATTGTAAGGGGACTTGCCGTGTTCTGGGAATGGCATGCTTAGGTCCAGTGAGTCTAGGGAGATGGAGAGCAGCAAGGTTGCACATGGTTTTGATGGGCGATGGGGGTACAGTTGGAAGATTTCTGTATTAGAAATACAACTCCAGCAGTAGCATAGAGGCTCATGTGGGAAGACTGGTAGGAAGAGAAGTAACTTAGGACTCCATGGCAGTGGTCTGAGAGAGGCTGATAAGCCTGGGCTAAGGTGGTCAACGTCAGGGAGGAGATTGATGGGGCAGCTTTGGCAGTGCTCACTAGCAGACATGACAGGGCTTGGAGCCAACTGTATGCAGAGGAGGAAGAAGGAGAAAAAAAATGTAACTAAGTTTTAGACTTAAGTGGTTGGAAGAGAGTGACACCATACTTCATATGCAGAAAAGAAAAGGAGAGGAAATTGGGGGAAGAGGGTGCTGGTACATTTAATTTAACATTTTGAGCTTTATGTCCTGTGGACCATGAAAGGCTGATGCCAGGGAACAATTGAATGTGCACATCTGCTAGGTAAGGAAAATGCGGAGGTTAAAAATAGAGATTCTGGAGTCATGAGTATTTAGGTATCACCTGAGTCCGTGTGTCTGACTGTGAGCACCCAGACAGTGGGGACAGGACGAGACCACAGCAAGGCCGGACAGGGAAGAGGATTACTGTGGAAATGAGGATTGGCTATTGTACTACATAAGTCTTACTTAAAGTTGAGATTAAGGAAGATCCTAGCTGATCTGTTTATGACCGAATAACTCAGTGACTGATTCTGTCCCAGTTTGTATGTGCCGTTAGTAAAGTGATGGTCTATGTGCCCGTTTGCTTCGAGCAAGAACAAGAGAGGGGATGAGAAAGAAGAGAGATGAGGTGGGGAGGGAGGATGGAGTGGAGTGTGTGCAAATATCTATAGAAACTGTGAACATTTGCTTGTGCAAATCTTCTCCTTTTAATTATCCGGCACCAGTTAGATAACTTAAAACGTTTTAATTTTGATTCAGACTCAATTCATCTGTTGCCAATGATTTCTAATCTATATATGGCCATTAAGATTGTTTCCTCAAAAGCACTTAAAAATCTTTACGTCTGGCCTTGATGGTTTGGCACAGAAATGATAGTCCCAAGCTGAAAAATTAACAAGAATTAAGCCCTTTTGGCTTGCATCTTATGTTTCCAAATAGACCTTAAACTGCTTTATGAGGATTGCCTCTACATCACAAAGAGTAAACGTGAATAACGAGGTCCAAACCCAGTTCTTTAGCAATTCTTACATTTTCGTGCTAACTCAGAAAGCATCTCTGAGTCTAGAAAGTCCTGGGAGACACAGCTTGCTGGAGATTAGCACCCATGTTCTGATGAAGTTCAGGGATTCACAGGATGTCTTTAATATATATGACACTTAGATGTTTGTTCTTAATATTTCGTTTTGTTTGTTTCATTGGACTAACTTTATCCCCAAAGAAAATCAACAGTCGTTTTAACATTTCTTACATTCTTAAAAGTGATGATATTTTTCTTTCATCTCCGTTGCCTAAATGCCATTTTATTCAGTAAGATAAGTTGGATAAAATTTATCTTATTGAATATAAAGGAAGAAAAATCACTTATTATTTTATCTTCTGTTTCTTGGTCATTTCATGAGTTTGACCAAATGCTTTTGCACCCAGACCTGTTTGAGTTACAAACCTCTCAAGGCCTCTAATTCCAAACCTTGCAACCAACTATGTTAACCAGCCTTGAGCCTAAGCAGGCAGGGTGCACTGCCAGCATCTGGACAGCTCCCTGAAGTATGCACCATAGGAGGAGGCTCCCAGGGCAGGAAGGATTTGACAGAAAGTCCAGAATGGAGACTCCTGAGCTTTCCCCCATCTATCTCAAAGAGTGAGGGGCAAAAAGAGAATTACAGCAAAGATGTTCCCTTAAGAGTGAGCAACTGGCTATTTGTAGGAATATACCTGGCATATAGTTAGCTGCTGAGAAATACTTCATTAGACAATTACTTAGTCATTTTCTTTTATATATATATATATATATATTAAATCATAGCTGTGTACATTAATGCAATCATGGGGTACAGTGTGGTGTTTTCATATATACAATTTGAAATATTTACATCAAACTGGTTAACATAGCCTTCATGTTATTTTCTTAGTTATTGTGTTAAGACATTTATATTCTACTTTTAGAAAGAGTCACTTGTACCCTTGTAAGATGAACCATAGGTGTGGTCCCACCAATCACCCTCCCTCCACCCCTCCTCCTCCCTACCCCCTCCATATTCTTAGTTTCATAATATGGCTGAGTACACTGGATATTTTTTCTTCTATTCTTGAGATATTTTGCTAAGAAGAATATTTTCCAGCTCGATCCATGTAAACATGAAGGAGGTAAAGTCTCCATCTTTCTTTAGGGCTGCATAGTATTCCATGGTGTGCATATACCACAATTTATTGATCTATTCATGGGTTGATGGACACTTGGGCTTCTTCCATGACCTGGCAATTATGAATTGGGCTGCAGGTAGTCATGCGTTAGAGACTATTAATAAATGCTAATTTTGCTACTTAGCCTCTCTATAGATGCATATAAAGGTACCACTGCTTTATCACAGAGCATATTTATGTTTATTTTAGAGAAAAAAAAATGGAAGGATGAAGATTAAGTAGGAAAATGAATTGAATTGAACTCCAGTATTGGTAGACTTTGCTACATCTCCCTTATGTAGAGAAAAGAGAAAGGAAGGGGAAGGAAATGAACACATATTAAACATCGATAAGAAGTCGGTCATTGCTAGATCTTTTTACGTAGCTTATTTCATTTCAGTCAATTTAATATAATGTGTGTCCCCTTTTATGCCCCTTTACATATTAAACTTGATTTTGAAGGCCGTGAATCTAAATTCTGTTTTCTTTTTTTTTGGAGAGATAGCAATGGCTGCGTCTTGAAGTCTCTCCACACTTTTACAGTGTAGCAGGTGCTAGTCAATTGTCAGTCATTTTCACATAGGACATGGCCATTTCCTCCATCTCTAGCTATAGAAAGCGAAGCTTCTGTTCCTGAAAGGCAAATAGCCTAATGCAATGAGCACTTTGGGTCTTGATGGTTTGGTGCAGAACCATTCAGGCTTTCAAATTGTGGCCTTTAACGCTCACTCACCATTCAGAGGAAAGAGTTCCTCTTGGAGCGATGATAGATTCCGGGTCTGAGAAAGGATACCTGGGGGACATGTGGATTGTCCTTTTGCATCAGAGGACTAAGAAGCCAGAGACTGCTGGGGTCAGCTCACCTGAATGAGCTTTCCTAGGGACCAAAGGCAGAATTTGAAAATCAAAAAAAAAAAAATCACAATTAATTAAAACCCAGTACGTTACAATTCCTTAGATCAGTGGTTCTCAACCTGTGGGTCGCAACCCACAGGAACTGTATTAAAGGCCTGCGGCATTAGGAAGGTTGAGAACCACTGCCTTAGATGTAAAATAATAATACAAGGAAATTGCTAATGTTTGTAGGATGCTGGGGTGTGACACCACTCAACATTCTGAACACTGAAATGAAAGGGCAGAATCAAGCCTTTCCTTTGAAAACTGTAACTCAGGCGATAGCAAGGAATTGATGAGGAAGGCATTTGCTTTTTAGAAGACTTCCAGTTACTAATTGATGAAGAATCCACACTTTTTCAAAATTAATTTATTTATTACTGAACTTATTTATTTTCAGAATAGTACAGGGGTCCAGTTATGTTGCTTACCTAGTTTGTTTTGTATATTTTAGGGGGGCCCTTCAGCCAGAATGTGTCCATTGTACCCATTAGGTGTGAATTAATCCAATCCCCCCCTCCACCTCCTTGATTCCCACTGAGCTTTACTTCCATATGTAACGTAAGTGTTCATCCATGAGTTCTGATTTAGTATTGAGTACACATGGCTTTTGTTTTTCCATTCTTGTAATACTTCACCTAGAAAAATGATCTCCAGTTCCATCCAGGTTCTTACAAAAGATACAACGTCACCATTGGTTTTAGAGCTGCGTACTCCACGGTGAACAGACACCATATTTTATTAACCACTCTTGCGTTGATGGGCATTTAGGTTGTTTCCACATCCTGGCAATTGTGAATTGTGCCTCTATAAACATTTGTGTGCAAGTGTCTTCATGATACAGTGTCCTTTTTTCCTTTGGGTAAAGGCCTAGAAGTGGAGTTGCTGTACTGAATGGTAGGTCTGCTTTTAGTTCTCTGAGCTATCTCATACTCCTTTCCAGGCATCCTCAAACTACAACCCACAGGCCACATGCAGCCCACCTAGGACATTTATCTGGCCCACCGGGTGTTTTTGCCACTACTGCCTGTCCTGCTTAGCAGCTGACTTGTCCTGGGGCCCGCAGTCCGTCCCTCCAACGGTCTGAGGGACAGTGAACTGGCCCCCTGTTTAAAAAGTTTGAGGACCCCTGCTCCCTTCCAGAGAGGTGGTGCTAGTTTGCAGTCCCACCGACAGTGTGTAAGCATTCCTTTCCCTCTATATCCCTGCCAGCACTTGTTGTTTTGGGAGTTTTTGATAACAGCCAGTGATATCTCCTTGGGGTTTTAAAGGAGCTATATACTTGGCTCGGCGCCTGTGGCTCAAGTGGCTAAGGCGCCACACCTGAGCTGGAGGGGTTCAAATCTAGCCTGGGCCCACCAAACAACAATGACGGCTGCAACCAAAAAATAGCCGGGCGTTGTGGCAGGCACTTGTAGTCCCAGCTACTTGGGAGGCAGAGGCAGGAGAATCGCTTGAGCACAGGAGTTGGAGGTTGCTGTGAGCTGTGATGCCAAGGCACTCTAGGCAGGGTGACAGCTTAAGGATCTGTCTAAAAAAAAAAGAATCTATATACACTAAACTCAAATTATTTCTCCAATATATTACACTAACGTGTACACAATTAGAATAATATGCTTGAATCCACCTAAAATCATTACTGCCTACAGCCTAGTTAGTATAAGAATTTTCATCTCACATTTTAATAAAATGAGAAGAGAAATCTTATCATTTAATTATTGCCCTTTATCATTGTGACTCTTAAATGAAATAGTTCATCTGAGTGGTTATCATCCATCACTGCAAAACTATCGGCAGAAAAGCTGATGAGAAACTTACGCACGAAAATTAAATCAGGGTTTTTGACAAAGTGAAAAAGGGGGGGATTTACATATTAAGAAACCAAAAATAAAATAAATACAACGTGTGGACCCTATTTTGATCCTGATTTGAATAAGACAACCCTAAAATGACATTTTTGATATAGGAAAATTTTATTAGGGTTAGTAAGTACTTTTGTTATCTTTAAAGCTGTGGTGTTGGGATAGCGGCTATCCATTTTTAAGGTATCTCTTAGGGACAGTCACTGGTGAGTCTGCAGACCGAAAGATGAGCTAACTGGGCTCTGCTTCAAAACAACCCAAGATAGAGAGAAGTAGGTGGGAACTTAAAGGAAACGAGATTGCCATATGTTGACAATTAGTGAAACTGGGTAACGGAATTCATTACAATGCATCTCTCTCTACTTGTGTATGTTGGAAATTTTCCATTGTTTAAAACTGAAGGAAAAAAAAGAAAGATCTCCTATTCCATGGGGTGAATCATTTGAAATATAGGGCATTTGAATTTGTTTCAAAAGAGTAATTATGTGAGAGCAGGGAAAGAATTATCATACTTTTGATTTGCCTGTTTTCGTGGGGCAGAAAATCCAGGGAATACATGTGCTCAGAGACAGAAACAGAAATTGCACTATAAAACCGATGCAACGTTAGTTTGTCATCTCTTATGTCACCCAGTGTGGCTGAAATGTAACTGCACTTATTCTGCCTGGTCTTCTCTCAAAGCAAAACTTTCTATCACCATGCTATAGGTGATGCTAATTTTCCTGATGTATAAACAGAGTATTTGGAGCAACTTGCCTGCGTCCACCTCTGGCACTGTCAAATAATCCTGCTCAGCACCTGCCTCTGGTCCTGTGGCTTGGCCGAGGCTGCCTGTGTTTCACGTAGATGATAACCCTTAAACTGGAGACAGTTTCTTCTTCCTGTGTTGATTGTTATTCTTTTAAAAATGATAAGACAAATGAAAATCGTGGAAGAGTTTGGAATGTTTGGGCCAAAACAGGTCACTGTCGAATTTTGTTTCCCAAATTCTGGATTCTTTTCTTTTGAATCCAAGTGATGAATAAATCTCCCCCCCCCAAATGAAAACTGACACAGTCTTTTGGTTGGAGGGATTCCTGGCTGTTGATTTCTTTCTCTGACATCTGTGGGATGTTATTTGATCATTTGCTCTTGAGGACTGATTTGGGTTCAGTTAGTTTTCCTTCTTTTGTCCTTGAGAAGGTGACATTTAGAGGAAAATGCTGATAAATGAAGATCACTGTACAATTTGCACTAACACAAGAGCATCAGAAGCAGCTATGCTGAAATAATGGAGCAAGTGAGACCCACAGGAGGGCTTGCTTGGGCACACGTGTGTGCCATGATGCTTGCTACTCAACCTCTTCACCAGTAAGGAATCCTTCTGCAGACACTATGAAAAAAATAAATTAATGACAACTGGATCCCCAACTGTCATTCCTCTCCCCAACCCCAGGTGAGATCAGAGCCTGGACAGCAACAAGACCTAACCCAAACCTAACATCATCATGCTCTCAACTCAGTAAAATGCTCTCTGGGAGAGAGCATGCTTTTCTCATGTGTCATATAAATATTAACATCAGTAATTGTCACAAAAGTCCCATGGCCGGGGAAGGCATTGCTCATTATTGCAGACAGATGTGTCATAGGAGGAGCTGGTGGTATAGAAAAGAAATAAACTGCCCCAAAGGCCTCAAGCTGGACTGATAGACCAAGAATTTGAACCTTACCATGGCTTCAGATACAACCTTTCTTATTACTGTGAGCTGAAGAATAAGGTTACTAACATTAATATGACGTGAACAATAATAACAATTCTTTCTAAATATAGACTAGAAATGTCTTAACACAGTAAACTAAGAAAATGACATGAAGGCTAAAACAAACAAAAAACCCCAATATTTTAACTCCATCTCCATGGTAATACTTTCTCCAAAGGCCGGCAGCTTCCCAAGCATTATCATGTGATGACATTAGCACGCTGGTGGCTTTCGCTATGGGAATAAAGGACTTATTTTAGGATACGTGATAAGATGTGGAACAAGTCTGCCATGTTAATACAGAATGCTACAGATTGTACTTTACATCCTAGTTTTGAAGCTCCATCTAAAAGTGTTTGATTTTGAAACTTTTCCAAGATGAATTGCTGATGTTACTTCCGTGATCAATGATGCCGATAAAATCGCCCGGCATTGGCAGCTCTGCGTTTTTCAAGTTTTGTTTTCTTACCCGTAATAAGGTGTAATAAAGTAACTTGCAAAGCAATTGCCTAGAGAAATGGCTGCAAGTCGGAATCCACTTAAAATATTCCACTGGGGCATCATAAAAATCGATTCTTTGCTCCCAATTTAGTTATGCATGAAAGTTCTGCCTTGCTGAAAATGTGTGAATACACTTATATAACACATTTATATTTGTATAGAATGACTGCTGCTGCAGAAGTGTTTTTAAATAGTTCATTGTTATAGGTTCATCTCACGGATGTTTCCCCCACACTTAACTCCTGTCCAAGAAAATATATACTTAGGTTGATGTAATCTCTGTATTGTCCTCAAATTATTTCTCCAATATATTACACGAAAGTGTACATAATTAGAATGATATGCTTGAATCCACTGACAATCATTACTATCTAGGGCATAGTTAGTACAAGAGTTTTCATCTCACGCTTTAATGAAATGATAAAAGAAATCTTATCATTTAATTGATGTCCTTTATCATCGTGACTAGTGAGTAAAGCCACTTGGCAACAATCTGTTTTCACAAATGTGATTGTCCACAGAGAATACGTTTAGATCCAATCACCAACTCTCAAATCAGTCATGGAAATTGTGACAATGTTACTGTCAGGATGATGGCTACAAAACTTTTTAAAGAAAAAAAAAGACACAATAGTTATAGGTGTTTGAATGTTTCAAATGCTGTTCTCCAAAGTTCCAAGGGCACAGTTTAAAATTAAAACCCTGCTGGTTAGCTTAGACCTTGCTTTCTTTTTTTGGCTATCCTCTGTTCCTCTCCTGAAGTTATACCCACTTTCCCTTTTTTTTTTTTCACATTTATATCCCTGGTTCTTTGCTGCTGAGATGGCGTTGTGAGTTGACCTAGCACAGAGCAATAAGCTCCGGACCAGAGCTGGCACAGTGTGCAATGCAGCCCTCCCCTCCTTGCTTTGATTTATTTGAAATAGTATTCAGAAAACTCTTCCTAAAACATCCTGGCTAGGAGAAAATCCCGGTGGGTCACACCTCCATTATTTCACCTTGCACGCCAGTATCAAAACATCACACGTGCCCTGTAAAGATACACGATGGTTAAGCACCCGTAATAAATAAAAATCTTAAAATTATGTTTAAAAACTTACACCTCACAGTCAACAAATGAAGGAAACTGAATTTTCGGAACACGAGTGGGCAATTCAGAAACAAACAAAAACAAACCACGAACAAGAAATGGGACTGATGACTTCCCTTCCTTGTCACACCAGCCCAGAAACTCCAATGACAGCAGCGACAGCAAACAGCAGTAACTACCTGTGGACGGAGCTTGCAACAAGAATTAAGAGCACTGCTGAAAACTCACATGGGGTTTGAGTTCCCAGGTTTTGCCTCCTGGCAGTTTTACAGGGAAGCATGAATGTAACTAAACTTTCCGTAACCAAAGTTCCATTCACCAACGTTCCAAGGACATCACTCAATGCTTTGGTCTCTTCTCACCCTCCTCCCTCATCCCTGATAACCCTGCACTTTCATTTCATGCTCTGGAGTCACCTGTAGCTGTGGCATGCACCTCCTTATGTACAGAATTCGGGAGAAGCCAGTTGCTCTGTGGGGAGGGCCCTGACTTGCAGTCAGCGCTGCAGCTTAATGAGGGGGGTCCGCCGGTGGCCCCAGGCACCCAGAAGTGGATCATCACCCCAGGGTCAGGCTCAGAGAGGGTGCGGGAGTCCAGGGATCCTGTTTCTACGGGAGAATGGGATTCACTCATCTCAGGAAGGTCAAAAACTGTTGCTTCCTGGGAATGTGTGACTCTCATCCCGGGGGGATGGATTTGGGGAGTTTGGTATAGAAACCTGTCAAACAGATGTTTAGACACAAGAATGAAATGACAGATGGACAAAAGCCCAGTCAGGGCATGTCCATTACTTTCTCCCTTTTCCTGGCTCTTGTGCTCCCAGAATGGAAATTTAAAATTAACCATTGGGGCACTTTTTTCTGCTCTCTCAGAGCTGGTCGAGCACATTCTGTGCACTTAGAAAACCGCTGTGTGAATAAACACCAGATATTCTAAGACTTGTGTATCTGTCAGAAAAGGGTGGCAAAAGCTTCATCCACATGCAGCCAGGGTCGTTCAAGGCCCGTGGTGAGCTAGAAACCTCCGTGGCTGCTACAGCGCCCTCCACAGGCGACATGTCGTGTCCCTTCTAAGGCAGCCCCTGGAAGATGTTTGCACCACCCTCCCTCACATGGTCCCTACCTGTTTCCAGAGATTTCTGTAGTTTTGTTACTCCTCACTACAGGAAGCGCCTAAAAATAGACTTGCTGTTCTGAGCAGATTCTATCTCGGGACAGGATGGGTGTGGAACAGCCAAGAACATTGTAGCCAAGAGGTGCCCAGTTGGGCTTTTCAATATTACGGATCTGACAGGGCACCAGCACGCGTCGGCATTGGAAAAATGCATGCCCGGTTCTATTTGAAAGCTCCCTGTCATTTCAGGAGCACTTGAAAACAAGTGTGCACTGGGCTTTGCCGCTGTGTTTGCAGCAACTATTAATAGGAGTCCAAGACTTGTACTTGTATTGCTCTTTTTATCTAAGAAAAAGAAATCCAAACGCTTTTTACTTTCAAACCCTATCAATCAAAGCCAGCTGTGGAAGTCTGTCACGGGCACATCACAAAACTGTTTAAACTTTGGTCAGGTGAGCTAAGTCACCACCACTTTTAGGCCAGATACTCCCTTTGTGCACGAGACACTCTAGGGTTCATACTAAATGAAGGTGGTGAACGCTGAGGTTCCCACACAGCTGGCAAACAGCCAGTTCAGCTCTAATGCCGTCATGCTGGGCTGTGTATCATTCTGAAGAGCTCAGCGACAGATTATACACCCAGAGAGCCTCAGTCACATGCTCGAGGGTTTTAAAGACTGTCCTGAAAAAAATAAGGCACGTTCCAGTCATCTCAGGGAAAAGAGAAAACGTGATATCAAAAGGCTCAGTGTTTATTTCCTTTAGCAATCAAATGTTTCCTAAAGATACTGATGCCTTCAGGTGGTTCTTCCTCTCTGCTGGCTGGTGGCTGCCAGCTCAGTTTGCTTTTTGTACTGGTGCTTACGGAACTCAATGAGATGCTCTGCATGGGAGACTGGCCCAGGGAGAGGTGTGAGGGTGGTGGGGGGCTACACCTCTCTCTGGGCAATAACGGAATAAATGTGCAAGCTTTGGAGTCAGAAGAGTGATAGGGGGTCTATTCCCAAAAGGGTGGAGCACAACGGGTTCCTTGTGGAAGAGAAGAGCTGGCCTGCTTGAGATATTACCGTGTCTCTTTCAAAGTCACTTTCTGTCAATCTTCTACTTCCTGTTGGGGCAGAAATAACACAAAGGGATAGGAAGTTTTCTAGTCCAAGAGTTTTAGAGGTTAAAACCGAAGTTAAGGAAACTATTGTCTTTCAGTACAACACCTGGAAATTGCTTTGAAATAATAGGTGATTTTTTTTTTACTTAAAATATGAGAAAAAGTCTTTTCTTTTCTTTCCTTTTTTTTTTGTTGTTGTTCACTTACTATTGTTAATCAGTTTCAAAGCTCCAAGTTTGGAATGTTGGGAAGATCCTCTAGTGGTCCAGGGACCACCAAGGAAGTCGACAGGAAAGATGTTTTTATAAACATGCACCGAGGTGAGGGTGAAGGTTAAATTTTGTTAAAGAAATCGTTGTTGTTTTTAAAAATGGCACCCTCCTCTCAATCTTGCCATCCTCTGATTTTCTTTTTTCCTGCTGTGTTCATGTTGAAGTGGCCCTTCTCAGCTCTGTTCTGGAAGCCTCTGGAGGAAAAGAAGTGTCATCTTTTCCTATTGCTGGTGTGGGGCTGAGGCGCTCATAACAACAGACAGATTAACAGGAGAAAAGCAGGCAGGTTTATTTAGCGTAAGTTTTACGGGACACAGAACATTCAGAAATGAAGATCAAAAAAAAAAAAAAAACAAAACCACACACACATTTGGGATTTTTGTGCTTCAGTTTGATAAAGACCATGGTGGACGGATGTCACTGGAGGACAGAGGGTGATAATAACTGGGGACTTAGGAAGGCCTGTCTGTGCAAACTCCGCTCTGTCCCTGTCTTCCAAGATAAGATATTCCTTTCTGCCGGGTCCAGTGGGCACCTCTCACACAAGGCTCTTATGACCTACTTCAGGAGAAGGTTAGAAATTTTTTTTCTGGGTTTTATGGGCTGCTCCGGGGGACAAGGACAGAGAGTGACCTTCCTGCTTCTGCTCTTGCCTTAACTGCCAAGGTGCCATATTTTGGGGCAGCAGGTACTGGACCCTATCAGTTGCCTTATATACTTTGGGGAGGGCAGCCAAGTTTGCACAAATAAATGAAAGGAATTTTTCCCCTAAAGCCGTTCAGACATTGCTTGAATTCAGTAAGTTACAGGCTTTTAATTTTTCTTTTTTTTTTTTGTAACAAGCATCTACCTTGCACACGTAAGCACTGTCCCCTCACAACGCACACATCTTCATATGTAAACATTGTCAAAAGCCGTATTTAGCTTCACAAGGACAAAGTTTACGAGAGTTGCAGGAAAGTAGAAAAAGAAGATTTTCTTTTAGAAAATGAATCTGATTTTATCCATCTCATCCCCGCCGATCCTCCGAACGCTCCCTGCACAAAGCACAGTCAGACCCACACGCCGCGGTGGTTCTGACGTCTGTGAGTCTCCTCCTTCTTTCTCTTCCTCCCATTCTACCATCCTCTCCAGCCGCCTGTGCAGTGACCAAAGCTTTATCTCACTTCTCTACTCACAACGATACGATTCTGGCCTTGTCGTTAGAGCACGCATGCATTTTTTTGTTCCTTCTCCGTTCATACAGCTTTGGATGAAGTGGCTACCAGGGAGGTTCTACATGGAGAGGATATTTTTACGTTAGACAATAATTTTGTCATTGAAGAACTGTTATCTCAGTTCTCTATTTTCATGTAACAAACCACCCGAGAGCAACCCCCTTCCATGTGTCCACACTTTGCCAGTTGGGCCCATCTCAGCTGGACAGGTCTTCTGCTGGTCTTTTCCAGGGTCATTGAGGTTCCTTTGACAGCCTTGCCAGTCCAAGATGGGGGACAGGAGGCAGCAGGCCTCAGAAGTCACAGGCATCCTGCTCTTCCCACCCCGTATGTCCAGGCACATCACAAAGCCATTCCCAACTGAGGGGTGAGGAAATAGACTCCCGTGATGGGAAGTTGGGAAACAAGGTGTGATTACCTCCAGTCTATCACAGCTGTCTTAATTTTCCTCTGGTCAGTCCAGAACCGGAGTTCCAACATTGCACTGAAGGGTAGATTGGGCACCAGGGCATCACTTTCCACGGGGATTACTTGGAAGGTGACTGTAGTGACATTCAACAGCAAGGAAGGTGTCACTTAGTCAAGGATGAGTCCTGAACCTATTGTCAGAACTCATATGGTGTCTACAGGTGTCCTCAGAACCCTTCACAGGAGGGTCTGAGTCCTTCCATCTCACATACTAACAAACCAGGCCTAGGAGCTCATCGGCGGTGCAGGGCTCACAGATCCTGTATGTGTGAACCAGAACCCCCATCCAAACCAAAGCCTTTAACCCCCAGGTTCACTCCCTTGGGGGCTGGTCACAGAGGATAATTCCGTTTCTCCTGCCTCAGTGACGTCCATGTGAATGGAAAAACCAATACCTGCTTCCCTCACACAGGTTCATTGGGCCACTCTACGTCCTCAGGCCCTGGGACTTCAGGGGTGAGCAGATGTGAGTTGCCATCAATCAGCTCCGGCCTCAGTCAGGGAAACAGACCAGAAAAAAAACAAAGGAAGTAGAATACATGGTGTGTAAGTGGGTGATAAGTACTGTAGGGAAAATGGGGAAAGGGAAGAGGGGTGAGATGGCAGGAGATTGCATTTGAAGTAGAAAGGTCAAAGAAAGGCTCGTGGGGAGGTGGCAGCTGGGTGCCCTGGAGGAGCTGTGGGTGGGCCAGTGGCAATGGAGAAAGGGGGTTTCAGGCAGACGGAAATGCCATAAGGCAGGAGCATGAACTGCTCATTCAGTAAGACTTAACAGAGACCAGAGGACAGGTTGGAAGGAGAAGGTTTGCTTTGGAGAAATTTTTTTTTATATCAACCATTTTTATTCATGATATGAATATTTTCCCAGTAAATTCAAACCATTTTGTAACAGGAAATGATAAGCCAGAGCTAGAGCTATAAAAGTTAACACACAGCATTATCTTGAAGTTTCAGGGGAAACAGAGTGGGTGATTAGAACCTCGCCTTTTTTTTTTAACCAAATTATGTTAAAATAAGCAAATTTTCATGGATCCATGGAGGGACATGGAGGACGGACAGAGATGGCTGTAAGGATCAGGAGTGCGGGGAAGCTTCTGGGTGGGTTCATGCCCATGGGAGACATCAGTGCGGAGAGACTGTCTAAAGTTGTGGCAACTTGGAAAGAAAAGAGAACAGCAAACGTTTGGGGAGTTGTCCCTGAAGCGATGATCCATTTGAGCTGAAGATTGCGTGAGTTTGGGAAGCAGAATTTGAGGAAGAGGATCTTACAGGTTTTGCGCAGGAGTGAGGGGTGGTTTGGAGCCTTGCGGGAGTAGGGAAGAGTCAGGTGTGGTTGTGTCCTAGGATGAAACTCAGAGGGGCAGAAAAGGCGTGGGAGGAGATGAGATGGGGTTAGAGTGGCAGACTGAGAGCCAGACGGCCCACATCTTTACATGACAGGCTAAGGATTTAGTGTTTGATCTGCACCCACGTGGGAGCCACTGGAGGTTTTTAAGCAAAAAGGTGATGGGATCAGCTGCATCATGTAAAAGAATAACCCCCAGTACGGTGAAGGCTAGAAGGGGAAGAGAATGACTGCAGTCAGGCGGGTGATGGCATTGGTAGAGTTGAAAGTGAAGGCAGGCAGATTAAGTGCCGTGGAAAGGTTATAACCTCTTCTTCATACTGAGAAAAATGATTCTGGCCCAGTGCAGTGGCTCAGGCCCATAATCTCAGCACTTTAGGAGGTAGGGGGGTGACTTGAGGGCAGGACTCCAAGACCATTCTGAACAACACAGCAAGACCCTATCTCTACCAACCCCCCCCAAATAAATGAATAATAAAACCTTATTTAAAAATTAGCCAGGTGTGTGGTGCCCGTTTGCAGTCCCAGCTACTCAGGAGGCTGAGGCAGGAGGATCTCTTGAGCCCAGGACTTTCAGGTTGCTGTGAGCTGTGATAAGGACATTGCATTCTAATCCAGGCAACAGAGTAACACCCAGTTTCCAAAAAGGAAAAAGAAAGAAATAAAGGGAGGGAGAGAAGGAAGGAAGGAAGGAAGGGAGGGAGGGAGGGAGGGAGGGAAGGAAGGAAGAAAGAAAGGAAAAAAGAAGGAGGGAGGGAGGAAGGAAGGAAGGGGAAGGGAAGGGAAGAGAAGGAAGGAAGGAAGGAATTTGGTTCTTAAGAAAAACAATAGCAGTTTGAGTTTAGTGTAGTGGTCTATTATAATTTTTATTAAAGTATAATACAATTTGCAGTATGGCCGACTCTTCATCTTGAAGACCCTTCTCATCTTGACAACTTTCCTTCCAAAGTTATGATGTACTTTGAAACGTGAGTGCATTAAAAAATACCCACATCTTCTGTCCACAGGGCTGAATGGACCCATAACTAATCATTTCACTTAATTTCTAAAGGAGATGGTGTCAAATCAGAAACGCTCTCATGTTTCCTACCCCAGAATAACTTTACGCATATGATGCTGATCAGAGTTGAGCGCTTTGTTGTGGAAAAAATAATGGCATTCTGCCCACATGCAAGCTGTAGGAGCCAGTCATTCGTACAGCTTAATGATAGAGATGATGGTATTTGTTTATAATTAAAATACAAGTTTATTTTTGGTATTGATAGAGACTGAGTGAAAACCCACATTCTTGCACATCTTTTCTGTTCTAAGCACTTTCACATGACTTTTTAATTAATTTTCAAAATTCCAAGACAGGTGTAATTTGACAAGTGGCTAAATGGAGGCTCAGAGAGCTAATGACAAAAAGATGTCTTATCCGAAGTGATTGTTACTTCGATTTGACCTCTGCTGAACTTGTTATGAGAAAACACACTTGATGTGTGTATAGAGCAGAGTACACACAGCTGGAAAGACACCATCAATACTGTGTCTCATAGATAGAAGATGAAAACACAGGCCAGGCACAGTCGCTCATGCCTGGAATCCTAGCACTCTGCGAGGCTGAGCCATTTGGATTGCGTGAGGAGTTTGGGACCAGCCTGAGCAAGAGGGGGACCCCATTTTGGTGAAAAACAGAAAAAAAAAGCCAGGTGTAACCAAGCACATCTATAGTCCCAGCTACTCAGGAGGCTGAAGCAGGAGGATCACTTGAGCCCAGGAGTTTGAGGGTGCTGTGAGGTAGGCTGACATCATGGCACTGTACCCAGGGGAGTAGAGTGATACTTTGCCAAAAAAAAAAAAAGAAAGAAAAGAAAAGAAAGAGAGAAAGAAAGAAAGGAAGGGAGGGAGGGAGGGAGGAAGGGAAGAAGGAAGGAAGGGAGGGAGAGAGGGAGGGAAAAAAAGGAAAGGTAAAAGGGAAGGAAAGAGAAGGAAAGTTTAAAATACTATGATGATTTATCTATCTTATGAACAAATATCATTTTTCTTTCTAAATGATTCATCTCAGTCAGGACGCAGGTTTCAGTCTGAGGAGTCTAAAAAATATATTTAAACATGGAAGTTTCTTTTGTCCGTTTGCCTTCCCAAACTTAAAAGCCTTACTAGATATTAGCCTTTATAACACTAAATACTTCAATTCCATAACATGATACGTGGCTACGTTTGGTGAATAATTGCAGAAATTAAAAGGAAAATCCGTGTTGGCTCTAGTATCCTGTAAACATAGAAATTACTTTATTTTCCCCACACTGAAGGGGACTGATTTCTTATCAGTATTATTTTCTTATCGATCAAGGGACTCAGTCAGTGTCCTCTATTTCACACTTATTTCCTGAGCACTTTCTTCTGCCGGGCACTGTTCTGGGAACTAGTTTGGGGTCCAAAATCCCCACCTTTTTGATCATGCATTCTCTTTAAATGTATGGTAAATACTACCAAAAATGTGCCTCAGAGTTACCCACAGAGCAGTTTAAAATGCAAGTAACTGCCCTTCAGAATCCTAGGAGGTTTGTATGTTTTAAAGCTTTGCAGGGGATTCTGATTAAGAAGCTGGAAACAGACAAGAAATTTTAGAGGGGCGGCGCCTGTGGCTCAAAGGAGGAGGGCACCAGCCCCATATGCTGGAGGTGGCGGGTTCAAACCCAGCCCCGGCCAGAAACTGCAAAAAAAATAAGAAACTTAAGAAATGCAAGGGTTGTTTTCATTCTTTTTTTTTTTTTTTCTCATTAAAAGCATCCTTGTTTCTCTCTCTTTTTTTAAATAAAATAACTACCTTTTGGTCAAGCATGGAATGGAAAGACATTTCAGAAAACACAGGGCACACATTTCTTACTCTGAGAATATGTCATTTGTTCTGAAGTTTAGAAGTAGTCACAGTATGTTTTTAAATCGATTTTTTAAGTATAATAGAATAATGTTTTTAATCTATTAGGAACATTGATGTTTAATGGAACACTATGCAAAAAAGGAGTAAGGAAAGGCCTTATAATTTAAATAGACACCTGTAGGTCTCACTGTCCTGCAAAATTATCCTGGATTACCAACTATTGGGTTATTTTAAACCCGGATGCAAAAAAAACTGTCTATATGGCCATTCTCTAAACTAGTTGGTATTAACTGCTTCTTATAGAGTCAAATTCCTCTTTTCTTTTTTTTTTTTTTATTTTTTAAGGTTTTTGAACATCAATTTTCTATTATGATGAGGATGGAGTTTTATTTTTATTTTTTTTTACTTTTTTAAAAAATTTTTTTGCAGTTTTTGGCCAGGGCTGGGTTTGAACCCGCCACCTCTGGCATATGGGGTCAGCTCCCTACCCCTTTGAGCCACAGGCACCGCCCAAGGATAGAGTTTTATTGATACTTTTTTCCTAATTCTCAGCCCGATTTGTTCCCCACTGCTGCCACTCCATGGTGGACTTCTGCTAAGCCATTATTCTGGAAAGGGATAAATATTATATTCCTCTGTCCTTGACTCTTTTGCATTCCATAGAATTTTAAAATATACAGTGTGTTTTCGTTAATGAAATGTCTGGACAGCTGAGCAGGAAATTCTGCAGAGAAGTCAATTTCGAGGTCAGGAAATTTAAGCTATGAAGCTATTAACCTGAATCAATTTACATATATCTTGCTTCACTGTTACTTCAGTGTTAGGAAGGAAGGAAGACAATGACCAGGGAGTATGTGATTAGGGCAAAATGTATGGATTTAGTTCCTTTGATAAATACTTAGTCTTTCAACACCAGCTTTGTTTAAGGAATAATTTATAGGACACAAAGGAGGGTGGTGCATATTCTGACGTGCCTTCTATTTTGTAAGGTAGCCCCTCTGTGGATTTATCAAGGCTGAGATAAATTGACCTTGATATTGAGTGGTTAGCTTTCTTATGGGAAAATGATTTCTGTTGAACACCAACACTTGGGCTCCGTGCAAATACTTTCTGAATAAACATCAGCGCCCAGTGAAGGTGTCTTCTCCGGAAGGCAGCTCGGGGAGGCCTGGGGACCAAGCCGGGGCTGCAGACTGTGGTTCTCACCAAAGGAGAAGGCCACATACGTAATTGATCTCCTCCCATCCGTGCTTGTCTAATTTAGGTTAGGCATTCTTTGGTAAAGGAAGAGGAATAATGACTGGTCAAATCTTATTTTTTAACCCTTGACAAGTTTGGGGTCATGAATTTATACTTTATTTCATTTATTTATTTATTTTTGAGACAGAGTCTCTCACTCTGTTGCCCAGGCTGGAGGGCCATGTCTGGCTCATAGCAACCTCGATATCTTGGGTTCAAGCAGTCCTCCTGCCTCAGCCTCTCAAGTAGCTGGGGCTACAGCTGCCTGCTGTAATGCCCAGCTAATTTTTCTGTTTTTACTAGAGATGGAGTCTCACTCTTGCTCTGAGCTTAAGGGATCCTCCCACCTTGGCCTCCCGAAGTGCCAGGATTACAGGTGTGAACCACTCTTTAAAGCCTGTGGCAGTGAATTTAAATGGAATCTTTCTTCTTCTTCGCCTCCTCCTCCTCCTTTGGAGGGTAACATTGTATACTGTATAAGTATTTGAGCTTCTGCTGGAAGCCCATTTGTACAAGGGCAGTTTAGTCACTAATCAGAATTACTTTAGTTGGTTAAATGTGACTTTTTGGTGTATACAAAGTAAGACTTAAGTAGTCTTCCTGACCTCAAATTATAAAATGGTCCATTCAGAATATTGATGAAGTTACTCTACCAAATGATAAGAAAATCGTACAATCATAAATTGCTGTGTGAATGGCTTGAGCCTCAGTGAATAGTTTAGGATACCTCCTGGCTACTGTTTAAGAAATAATTACTTCTAGGCCTCATGGCTGTAATTCTAGCACTCTGGCAGGCCAAGGCAGGAGTTAGAGACCAACTTGAGCAAGAGTGAGACCCCCATCTCTACTAAAAATGGAAAAACCATCCAGGCATTGTGGTGGGAACCAGTAGTCCCACCTACTCAGGAATCTCAGACAGGACGATTATTTCAGCCCAAAAGTGAGGTTATTGTGAGCTGTGATGAGACAGCACTCTACCCAGGGTGACAGAGTGAGACCAAAAAAAAAAAAAGAAAGAAAGAAAGAAAGAAGAAATAATTACTTATAGATTAAATTTTTATGGTGTGATACTTGCTCCGTTACACTAAGTTTCATTTTAAATACCGTCCATTCCAGGACTCGTATTCTTACCACTCCTTCTGAACATCTCATTCCCACCGTCTGATTTGTCCATAACTTCATCTGTGCACGTGTCACCCGGCAGTAGGGTTTGTGATGTGCCTTGATGGGCCGACAGCTGGAGGATTTAATAAGGGTGCACAGGATAATAAATGGGAAGGTAATAGACTAAGAGATATAAAAGTACATGAAAGGCTACAACACCAACATGGAAAAAATCATTCAGAATCTGTGGTGAGCAGACACTCGAGGGTTTCCCCAGTGCCAGGTATTATTATAATTCCTGCTGTTTAGTTAGAAGTTTCTTATCTCGACAGCTTGTGTTTCTTCTATCATTCAATCAACTCTTCAGATTCCGTTTTGATGCGAGGACTTCCCATCCAAGGAATTTATTTTGCTACCATCCCAATGTTCTTCTTCCCAGTGTTAAACTTAATCTAAGTCTGCCCCTTACACGCCTTATGATCTGCCTGTAGGTCCCTCCATTCAGTGTGCTGTGACCTCTCTGGATGTGTAAACAGGCTATAACCTACTCTTGTACTGGCCACCAAATTTTGGCCAATCAAACTAGTCACCTGTTCAAAGTTTGTTCCAATAAGACGAATGCCAAGCTGTAACCAAGCCAGTTGTTTCTAGACCTCACCTCTGATTTCTGTATATCTCTTTCATTTTTCTGTCCATAAATCCTCTCTGATCCCATGATGCTGGGGTCTCTCGGAACCTATTCTGGTTTAGGGAACTGCCTGCCTCAAACATCTTTCTTTACTCAATTAAATTTTTTTTAATTTAATTTGTCTAACGTTTATCTTTTAATACCAATTATTTCCTGTTGTATCTTTTCTTTGTGTTCTGTTTTTTTTTTTTTTTTTGAGACAGAGCCTCAAACCGTCCCCCTGGGTAGAGTGCCGTGGCATTACAGCTCACAGCAACCTCCAACTCCTGGGCTCAAGCGAGTCTCCTGCCTCAGCCTCCCAAGTAGCTGGGACCACAGGCGCCCGCCACAACGCCCAGCCATTTTTTGGTTGCAGCCGTCATTGTTGTTTGGTGGGTCCGGGCTGGGGATTTGAAACCGCCACCTTAGGTGTACATGGCTGGTGCCTTAGCTGGTTGAGCTATAGGCGCCAAACCTTTGTATTCTTAACAAAGGATTAAAGGATTCCTCTGGGGTTTTCTGCTAATATCAAGATGCATGAAATAACCTGATTGTACTTTAAAGGGACATTCATTGAAGTGATATTGATTGTCACTTCCTATATGCATCTGTTGTGTTCTAAGAGAAAACAAGGGCAAGGTTTCTGGGCTAAAGGTGCCAACCACCCAGTAATTTTCTGCAATTTAATTTTTACAGGATAAATCTGAAGTTTGCACCGGTTATCTCATACTGTCTCATACTGTTGAGATAAGAACAAGTGGGCATTTGCCATTTAAATAAAATTTCTATTGTTGGGATTCTTTTTATTAAAATATTTTTGCTCATAACATCATTTCTTTTAGATTCTGGGCCTCTGGACTCCTGTTTACATAAGTAGCTAATTTAACTCCAGAGAAATAAAGAGCTGTCAACTCAGAACAAAGAGCACAGGTGTGCCATCAGACAGACTGGAATTGTCATCTCAGAGCCACCAGATTATTCAAGGAGCTCAGTTTTCTCTTCTATAAAATTTGTTACAGTACTATGATCTACCTGACAGGATTTGGGGTGAATTAAACAAAACTATTTAGGTAAAAGGTCTACCAGTGGGTGTAACACTAAGCAAGCATTTAAAAAATAAGAGCTATAATAATAACAACATTTATCTTTATTTTTTTATGAAATCATAGCTGTGTACATTAATGCAATCATGGGGTACAATGTGCTGGTTTTATATACAATTTGAAATATTTTCATCAAACTGGTTAACATAGCCTTCACAGCATTTTCTTAGGTATTGTATCAAGACAATTACATTCCACTCCTAGTAAATTTCACGTGTTATCTTAGAGGTATACGAGAAGACATAAAATAGAATTAATATGCTGAAGACTGCTCTCAGGACTGTGTATTAAATAAGGGATGCTAAGCTTCTCTAACAAAAGGTCCCTCCTAGTTTAGAGGCTCAAGGAATATTTGAGTTTACCTGCTGTTCAGTTAATGCTCTTCAACAGGTATCGCAAGCCGGTGAATTCTACTACATGTGGTCTTTTCAAGATCTCTCTGAGACCATCATTCCAGTACATGGAAGGTCAAAAGAACAGGGAGGGACAAATTGTGTCCTGACATGGATGTAGCACCTGTCAGGTCCTCTCCGATTGCACTGGGGAAAAAATAGAAGAAGAATGTAGCTGTGCAGACAGGTGTCCAGCTGCTGGCTATGGAAGAAGAGAAGGATTTTTTTTTTCTGTCTCTTTGAGCCATTGATCTTCTAAGAGAGAGTGCCTGAGCACACACAGGTCTTAGGGAAGTTGCCTGCCTTTTGAGTTTATAAGTCAAGCTTGTCTAGAGTTCCCAGTTTTGTGGTTTTTCTTTTATTAGATGAGTGAGTGGGATAAACAGCTTGCAAAATGGTGTCATAGAGTTAAAGAATACCGTCTTGTTAGCAAGATAACATCTTGGTTAAATATCTTCCCCAGTTGAAAAATCTTAGGGTATAAAACTATAGGCTAGGTACCATGTTGGTGGAGCCCTCCGATTGGTGACACAGAGAAAGGAACCCGCAGACAGAATGATTGGCAAAAAGGGAGGTTGAGGCTCAGTATGGCACAACAACCCTGCCCAACTTTACTGATTATCTTATATACTCTCAAACATTCAGTAAGAATTCAATACAGGTAAAAAGAAGTGAAATAAGATCAGGAAACTGCCATTAAGATCCCAATTCAGTACCATCTCCCTGCTGAACACATATACAATTGATTTTGTTTGGGGTTAAAACATAAGGGATCCAGGTTGTCTGCTCTTGCTAGCCCAAATTTACTGAATCTAAATGAGTGATTATAATGTTAATGAGGAGAGGGGAGCAGAGCTCAGCAGCCCCATGCCTGATGCCTCTACAGGGGTTCAAGCTTCCAGCTGGGACCCAGCCCTGGCCCTCCAATTTATTCTTTTGTGAGAGCATCTCTGCATATCTGCAGGCTGCAGGCAAGACCTCAGAGAAAAGAACTCCCTCTCAGAGCCATTTTCCATGGGGAGCACATGAAGCTACACTGCCATGTCTGAGCGTGGGATACTGTATCTGACCAGTACCATGTGGGATTTATTTTTTAGTTTTCAAGTATGCATAATGTTTTGTCAGGTTATGACAAACCACTACAAAGTTTATCCATTCAAACGTGTTAAGAGAGTTAATAGGCTGATGATGCCAGTGTCCCTAATATGAAAAATCCTAAAGTTACTCCATGAAATGGGATAATTATGCTCTTTTTAATAGTTTTGTCACTAGGCAGGGTGAAAAGTTAGGCTTCTCTTATCTCAGGAAAGAGAAAGGGAGTCTTAGAGCGATGCCCCCTTTCTTAATCTACCTCAGGTGGAAGGCAAGACTGCAAAGATGTAAGATTAGAATAGTTTTCAGTGGTTCTCAACCTCCCCAGTGCCATAATGCATTTGCATTGTTACAAAGGGGTCACAACTGACAGGTTGAGAATGGCTGGTTCAGATACTCTCTGAAATCTGCTGGACTGACCATATAAGCCCAAGCAAATTAGCACCCAGGATGACTTCACGTCAAAAATACAGAAATGTCATTATAACTCTCTGAAGTCAGGGGTTATGTCTGCCTAGTCACCAGGATATAGTCCCGGGATCTACTGGGATGCCTAACAGGTATAAAGAGTAAGCCCTTGTACTGTTTGAAGGAAGGAGGAAGGAATTAATTAATGAATGCAGAGTATGGGAGAGGCCTCTGACAATTCCTGGTTATATAAGCAAGCCATAGTTGGGGAAGATGTCGTTTAGTAAATGACCATAGTTGTTACAAAGACAGTGGTCCATATTTGCCAAAAGAGTTCTTAAAAGATGGTTTTGATAGAGTAAGCAAAGTAAGTCAGTGGAAGTGGATAATCTCTGCCGACCATCCAGACGTCGTGTGTGATGAAGCTCATTTCCATTTGACTACAGGTATCTCAAACGGCAGGCAGAGGCTTGATGTCTCCCTTCATTTCTTTTTTTTTTTTTCCAGAGCTTACTTAGGCCAAATGCTGTGCTTAGTTCTGTGATTACAGGGACAAACAAGTGGGACCAGGACCCTGGCCTCAGGAGTTCACAGGCAAACACAGGCAGGCAGATTACTAGCACACGTCTCTCAGGGGCAGTGGCCGGGTCAGAGGAACTGGATCTGATGCCCAGATCCGTGTCAATATTTGTGCTTCGCGTGAACTGATAATTTAAAGCCTCATCATCTTTTACGTGTTGACCCAGCAACAACTTAATAGGCTTTCTGTCACTGCCGGCCTTATATTAACCTGTACGTTTCTGTTGGATTGTACAGTGGCAGGCCCCTGGGGATAGCACCACCTTCCAGGAGGCATTTGAAAAAAAGATATCAGGACATTTTAGTTCTCACGGTGACCGAGGACACGAGGCAGAGGTCAAGATTCCTAGATGCCTGACTGTACATGGGGCAGCTCAGCAATGGGAAAAGATTATTCAATGCAAATATTTCTCATTCCCCATGAAGAAGCTTTGGGAGATATCAAGTCATTTTTCCCCCTTTCTGTGTCCTGAAGGTCCTGCCTTAGACATCTAAGCATGCACAAAGGCCACTCATTTCTATCAGGGAGCCCAGGACAAAAAGACCCATGCCAGAATCCATGAGACCAATGCTGTGTTCACAGAAGAGTTGTGACCTTTTTTAGGTTAACCCTACCAATGGACAGTGAAGAAAAAAATGTAATTAAAATCCAAGAGTTAGAGGCAAGAGGATCACTTGAACCCAGGAGGTTGCTGTGAGCTATGATGCTATAGCGTGCTAGCCTAGACAACATGATGAGACTCTGTCTCAAAAATCTGAGAGTTAGGTGTGAGTTATCCAGAGGCTGATAGGGGCCAAAGTAGATGGAAGATGGAAGATATTCTTTTTATTTTGTCTGACTGTGGGAAAAAAAAAAAAAAGCCCAATCTAATTCTCATGCTGAGATCATTAATGAATTTTAAATGTACAGACCCTAGACTGTCCTATCATGTCTTAAAAGAATTACGCCTTGGATTAAGAGACTTTTCTGTTCCATCAAAGCTTAAAGGAGATTTCCCGTTTTATTGAGGCAAAATTCTTTTTAATTCTAATGTGTTTTATCCTTTCTTTGCTCTCTTAAAACTGAATCTGAACCTTGCCCTATCAGTGCTTTTATTAATGATGTTAAAAATTCTAGAGGACTTCATCCTTCTGGGTTTTTGGGTTATTTTTTGGCTTTATTTTAAAGGAAATTTCCCCAGAATTACTGAAGATATAGTAATCAACATTCTGAAAGGTTTTATTTACCTTTGGTAGGTCAGGTAGCCCCCAGATGAATTTTGTAAAACGTTGTGTTTTATTTCAACAGCACAATAAAACCTCGCTTACCAGGATGTCACTTATCTGTGAACCTCATATATATACACACAAAATACAGTAAGCCTAAGCAAAAAAAGTTCCTAATTTTTATGCCAAAAATAGAAGAGAAAGCCTTAAAGCTTTCTTCAAAGACTATTTTTTTTTGGAGACAGAATGTCACTATGTCATCCTCAGTAGAGTGCTGTAGCATCACAGCTCACAGCAACCTCATACTCTTGGGCTTAAGTGATTCTCTTGCCTCAGCCTCCCAAGTAGCTGGGACTACAGGCACCCCTCACAATGCCCAGCTATTTTTTGTTGCAGTTGTCATTGTTGTTTAGCTGGCCTGGGCTGGGTTTGAACCCGCCAGCCCCGGTGTATGTGGCTGGCGCTATAACCACTGAGCAGTGGGTGCCAAGCCTGTCTATTCTTGATGTACACACAATTCTAAGAAGTGTGGTTACCTGGTGTTCTAGCTCATAACTAAAAGTGAACAGCCAGAGACTTGCTTAGTTCAGGTTGGCCATGGGAGACTGCCTACAATCCAGCAAGCAAAAGATGCAGGAAAAACAATTATTTGAAAATAATTAAGATGTTCTCAAACCATGAGAGTCTGGGAACAGGTTGCTGTGTTAGAGGGGCCAGGCAACCAGGTGGCTCCTGGAGCACTGTTGGTTCATGACTAGATGGAGTCCTTAATGGTCATTATAAGCATACTGTAGGAGGCCAGGGAAGGCTTAGCACATTTTACAAGGTTTCCCTCCAGTTTAGAATGTTTTAAACTTGGGTTCGTTATAAGACTAAACTATAATTATCTGGAAAAAATTACTAATTTATAATATTTTATTCTCTAATAAGACCAGATAAAATGAAGTAGGCAGGTGTAAAATTGATTTCTGAAATCTGACTTTGAAAGTTGTAAGTACTTAAAGCAGAAACAAATTCTGTAGTTTTCCAGAATATGTGTCCTCGTGACTTACAGACCTGTCATTTTCTCATGTGCACTGAGACCCACAATGACTCCATCTCACACTAGTGTGCATAGCCAGGGTGCTCCATGCAGATAGCCAGGGTGGTCCATGCATAGCCAGGGTGGTCCATGCATAGCCAGGGTGGTCCATGCATAGCCAGCATGGTCCATGCAGATAGCCAGGGTGGTCCATGCAGATAGCCAGGGTGGTCCATGCAGATAGCCAGGGTGGTCTATGCAGATAGCCAAGGTGGTCCATGCAGATAGCCAGGGTGGTCCATGCAGATAGCCAGGGTGGTCCATGCAGATAGCCAGGGTGGTCTATGCAGATAGCCAGGGTGGTCCATGCAGATAGCCATAATGTCTCAACACTCATTACCGTGGACAGAGGGAACTTCTGTTACAAATAAAGAGGATTGAGGAATTGAACCAAAACCAAATGCTACCAAAACAAAAACTGTTACATAATCACTATATCTTACATAGGAGATCATTATCCCTTGATTAATAAATCAGACTAATATAATTCCATTTGTATTTATAGAGTAAGCTTCTATCAATTTGTTTTTGAGACAGATTAATCAATGTTGAGATCTTCAAATACATGGCCCTAAAATGTCTATATGTACTGGACCACTTTTGTTCTAATATCCAATGTCTACAGACACATAAGTCCTGGCCACACAGCCACTAAACAAGGGAATTAAACTTCTCTAGAAAAATATAATAGTTGTTGGCTCAGCGCCTATGGCTCAAGTGGCTGAGGTGCCAGACACATACACCTAAGGTGGCGGGTTCGAATCTAGCCTGGGCCTGCCAAACAACAATGACGGCTGCAACCAAAACATAGCTGGGCGTTGTGGCGGGCGCCTGTGGTCCCAGCTACTTGGGAGGTTGAGGCAAGAGACTCGCTTGAGCCCAGGAGTTGGAGGTTGCTGTGAGCTGTGATGCCACAGCACTCTACCCAGGGGGACAGCTTGAGGCTCTGTCTCAAAAAATATATATGTAATAGTTGTTGAAATAATGATAACCAAAGAGGGTACTCTGAGAGAATGAACTGGATATACCCTCAAGCTGTGAAGGAGAAAATGTTGACCTATTTTCTGTATAAAGTTTTGACTTCCAGAACCACAGAGTTACAGTTAAATTTTGATGCCCTGAGTTGACAACATGGGCAAGCTGTTCTCTTTACTAACTACCTCTCTTTGTCTTACTCATTTCTGAGGTTTCGCATCATACTTTCACATAATAATTTTACATAATGTTTTGCATAACAATTATGCACACAGGTAAATTTGTAGACTTTTTATATTTGGCTTATGAGGGTATTCTAAGATGCTGTTTATCATTTGGATATCTTAAGTATTTGACAAGTAACTTGGAATGACCCAAGAGTTTTATAATTATTCATAGTCTATTCAATGGAATCTAAAATATTAAATTTCTCATTTGATGACAAAGTTGCCATTTTTCCCACACAATGATTTTGTAAATATTATTTGCCAAGAACTGAGAGAGTTTCAGACAAATGCGCTATAAGCGTTTTTGGTAATCATTTATCTGTTTTATCTGTGAAATAGTTTCAAATGATTATCCCAAATTAAATAGTTACTAACTCAAGGAGCGAAATATTGAAAGAGCCACTGTCTGCATTTCTGATCCTGTTCTTCTTAGTAACACAACCTATTTTAAAAAGAACTGCAGAAAAGACATCTTTATTGAGAATGACTGGACGGTAGATGTGCGAGGTTTTTTATGCTCTTGCCAGTGGCTGTGTAAAATAGAAGTTCAATATAAGCAATCCATTTTAATCCCATGCTTTCCTTTAATGCTCGGCAAACATTCGGTAAATGAATGTTGAATGTTAATGCATTCTGTTTGCCCATCTCAGGAAACAGACAAAAGGAAGCAGGTGCCCCACTAAAGCAGCAGTGACTTAAGCACTTAATCCTGGTGGTATGAAGCTGTTTAAATGTAACTCACTCTTCCTGAGTGACTCTAGATTATACACAGTCAGTCAATGTATGTGCAGTTAAGAAATACAAGTTTTTAACTTGTACACTTAAGGAATTCTTCACATTGTCCAATACAGTAGTGCTAAGACTTAGTTTTTTGTATAAATGAGCTATCGAGATTTGTTTGTAACACGGAATATCATATACAGCTCTCCTGCATGTGGCACGGATGCTTCAAACTGCCCAGGCTCCTTGGCCCCTGTATCCAAGAATAATACATCTCACAGGACTCTCTTTCTCTTGTTTCTCATCCTGTAATTTTAGGCTCTGACTATACCACAAAAATACTCAATATACAAGTTAGCAAATAATCTAAATTTTTTTCATGGAGTCAAAAATCCAGGTTTAATTGGTCTCCCCCTTCAGGGTGGGAGTGGGGAAAAGCTTTCCTTGACCTAGTAAAACAACGTTCAAAAAAATCATAGCTCTTGAACATTGAAATAAATGTTGCAAAATATTCATTAGGATAAAGACTTTTATTTCAGGTATTTTAATACCTGTATTCTAAGTAGTAGGCTGAAGATCTATTTTGTTCGTGTCTCTATTCCCTGCCACACCTTGCTCTGTGCTTGAAGGTAGCAGATCTTAAATGCAAGTTGAGTGAGTCAGTGAATGGTAGTTTGCATGTGCTGTTCCCCCCTCAACAAACAAGGTACCACGTAATGATTGTAATTATATTGTAGAAGCAGCACATTTACATGAAAATTGTTGGCAATTGCTAATTGCAATATGTAGTTATAAATAGCCCACATGTAAATGATTCCAAATGTATCCAACATTTTAGGAGTTGTCTTCATGCTTCATAATTTTTAAGTTAACTGTAATTGTTAAATTCTTCAGCATTCACGGTTTTTCAAAATTGGCTTGTTTGTTCAAAGCAGTTCTGCTTTAAACTGGCTTGTCTATTAAAGCACTGTTTCAAAGGAAAGATCGCTTTTTATTGTATCGCTGTATATTCTTTTCCTTACTTAGGGAACCTTAGCTTACAGAGTCTGTTGCATTTTACTGATGAATTTCGGAAGGGTACAACTTAGTTTCATAGATATTCCCGTAGTAGAGCCTGGACTCTCAGGAAAATAAAAGTGAGACGATGGCGTGATTTCTAATTCTCCTACATCTGGCTATGTAAGACCTGCTGCCAGAAAATACCAAACCAAAGCCTTCTTTTCTAAGAAGCGAGAGAATCAGCAGTACAGACTGTCTTATAATCAGATACTCGATCTTAAATTGGTAGGTTGCAGGTTCTTTGGCACTGTGTGGAGTCGAGCATTCCAACTTATTAAATGATTCCATATCTAAGTCACAAACGCAGGGGGGACGGCCCAATCAGAACTTGACCATGTCCCCCTGAACCCCTGTGTTTAGTTTAAGAGGCTCTGGTATTTTTCCCAGTCTTTTATTTCTTTTGGAAAGTTAATACTGCTACATCTTTGGGGCGGTTCCTGTGGCTCAAAGGAGCAGGGCACCAGCCCCATATGCCGGAGGTAGAAGGTTCAAACCCAGCCCTGGTCAAAAAAAAAAAAAAAGAAAGATAGTGCTACATCTTGCTAATCTTTTCTTCTGTAGTTTCAAATAGGCTATTAAAACCACATAGTATTTTTTTTTTACATTTCAAGCGTTGTCTATCTTACCTCTAGAAGTTTGATTTAGTTCTTTTTATGTCTTGAATGACTCTCCTTGTCATGTTATGCTTTCCTCTACTTTCTAGAACAGAGGCAGATGGTGTGTCTCTGTGTGTGGATGTGTGTGTCTATAATAAGCTCTGTGGACGTCCTGGCCTGCTAATCATATAATCTACCCCTTGTCTTAATCCATTTATAATGGACTTTCATGGATTTTTCTTCTCATGGTGGATTGTATGTTTCTGTTTTGTTCACATATTTGATTTGATGCTAGATATTTTAAATTGTTGGGTACATCACCGGGTACTAAATTTTCTGGATTCCTCTCAAGCAGTGGTTCTCAACCTGTGGGTCACGACCCACAGGAACTGTATTCAAGGGCCGCGGTATTAGGAGGGTTGAGGAGCCGTGTTGTCTTTGTTCTATAACTCTGATGCAAGTTAGAAATAGTTCAACCTTTTTGAGGCTTTCTTTTAAGCTATGTTAAGAGGGACCCCCAAAAAATGCAGTTAATGTAAGTCTGCTCCGGCATGGCTACTGAGGCAACGTCTTTCAGAGTGCTGAGCTCTTGCCCCAGGGCTTAGGGGGCTTTTCCACGCAAGCTGGTCCAAATACAAACTGTATCTTGACTGTGTGCTCTGCACATTGTCCTTGCAGCTCCAGAAATTTGTCAGCCGGTCGTGTCAAGACTCAGCCAGACCCTGGGCTGTGACTGGCTTCCCCTTCCCTGCCCTGCTGCCTGGTTCTCTCTCTGGGCAGTGGATGAGGCTGATGGTAGGGTTCACTTCGTTTGGTTCCTTTTTCTTGGCGATCACTGTCCTGCGTCACCTGTTGTCTGGCATCTGAAAACCACTGTCTCCTATATCTTATCCAGTGATGCAGCTGAGGCAGGAGAGTAAATCTTCTGCCATGACAAGATGCAGGAATCTAACTTACCCTCTTCATCGCCTTTAAGCCTAGTTCAGCTGCCACACCCTGATGAAAGTCTGTGTATCTCTTTTCTCGGGAAGAATTGATGGTGAACCTTCTGAAACTTTGCAGTTCTTCACTTCTCCTGGCATCGCTATAGCACATCGGAGTTCTAGGATGTCTTACTCCTCAAGATTTATGAGCTGCCTCTCACTAAGTTGTAAGCTCAGGAACAGACTCCATAACACACCCTTTTAAAAATCCCCCATTACATACAACACGGTGTGTGGTATATAGGTGGTATTTAATAAAGGTCATTAGAATTAATTATAAGTATCAAAGTAACATGTTCCAGTCAATTACTATTTAAAATTGAGCTTGTGTTTAACATTGCAAATAAATTAAATAAATCTCCTGTCTTTGCTTGTACTCTCCGTTCTCCCTCCAGGCTTTCTGTACCATGTTACCAGTAACAAGAATGAGGGAATGGTTAGCTTGTTCATTAAATCCAAAAATGCTATCTGGTATTAATAGCATGTTTGAATCCAGGAATGTGTAGATACCCGTGAGGAATCAGAATCTCAAAAGCCAAGATGAGGTCCTTGGCGAGTAGGAAGAATGATCACAAGTAAAGTAAATGAAATTAAAAGAAATGACTAGGTATTAAATTGGAGACGGGAACTGAGCCACATGTCATGGGAGAAATGATTGGATCCAAGTGAGATCCTAGGAGCCGTCGTGAATCACAAGTTGAAAGTGAGTCAAAAATGAAAATCCCCGTTGTTATAAAATGCTGTGTAAGAACGACAAAAATAAATGTCCTTTTATAGGCATAATTGTAAAACTCTTATAAAATTCTGTGGCATTTTTAAAGTTCATTTTAATTTTAAGAGCATTAAAAATATAAGATTTTCAGGGGAAAAAAAAGCTGTTAAAATTCTGGAAATGGAGCCCAGGAAGAAAACTTATTCCCTTTTTGCCTGTTCGCTTTTTTTTTTATTTTTCTGGGAGAACAAGGGGCGTATACAAGAAAATTGTCATGTTGTAGCAAAGCTAACATGAACAGCCACTGCCTTAACCTGAAACAAAGGCGGTAGCCTTTTGGTCTTCTGGATATTTACCTAGTAGAGGAATTATAGGGTCGAATGACAGGTTTATTTTTAGTTCTCTAAGTGTTCTCCAGCTCTTACAAGGGTACATGTGAATCTTTTAAAATGAAGAATATAAGTGTCTTGACACAGTAACTAAGAAAATGATGTGAAGGCTATGTTAACCAGTTGGATGAAAATATTTCAAATTGTATATAAAAATAGCACACTGTACCCCATGACAGTATTAATGTACACAGCTATGGTTTAATATAAATAATAAATAAGTAAATAAAAAGGCAATAGCCTTGCTGTCGGGAGTCTGTAAATGAAAAATAAGGCCAAGTAATTAACATTCATAGGTTTTCAATGGCCACTGTGATAAGTGTGACGAAAGAATGCCTGCCATGTAAATAACTGTTTTGATTTTCAGTGTATCATGAATATGTAATATCATTTACACATCACAGCCATTGTGAGAAATATTTTTTCCATTTCACAGACGATAAAATTGAGTAAAATTGCTGGTGGGGGAGGTGGGCATTAACATTACAAACGGGTGATCTGCCGTCTCCTTCCCCACTGCACCGAGGTTTAGTAATTATGTCACTCTACCACTTCTGTTTGTGCATCTACTTAATGTTGATTTGTAATCTCTTCAAGAGTTAACAAGTTTATAGGGTTCCTTGAAATGGATGTAGGTACGGTGGCTCAACGGGAGTTTGAGGAAATCTGAAGAAGTTTTAAATGCTGCTGTGAAAAACCTTATTATCTCTCTGGAGGTCTTCATCTCCTTTCTGTGTGCGTATCCAGATGCTTATTGGAGCTTTTTCTGTGACAGGAAACACTGGTGATAACATGTAAATCTTCAGCTACAGGAAAATGAGTTGATACATTTGGCTGTGTCAACTGGACACCACCATTTTCACAGAGAGGCCACTTCTCGTCAGATGTAGCTCTTGGCTTGACAAACTCTAAACAGTTAAAGACACCTGTCACATCCTGACTGTTCAGGAGAAGGTGGTCCAATGAGCCAGAAACTGGCTTTTGTTGGATGACAAGTGTGATCACATTTAGGAATTTAGTCATGCGGTTGACTGGGCACTACTGAGGTGACATAACGTGTCTCCAGAAAGTCTCTGCCTTTTCCAGCATCTACACCTTAGAACATACTAGAAAAGAAGATTCCTTGGCTCATCCAGAACCCTAGACTTACAAGTTTGGAAAGAAAAGAGACTTTGGAGATTCATCATAGCAAAGAGGAAGCTATACCATCAGGGGGTACCTTAACCAGATGTTCCAGAAGGGACTAGTGGTGCTGCAGTTGGGCTCCCCAGTCTTCTTTTTTTTTTTTTTTTTTTTTTTTTGAGACAGAGTTTCACTTATTAACCCTCAGTGAAGTGCTGTGAAGTCACAGCTCACAGCAACATCCAACTCCCTGGGCTTAGGCAATTCTCTTGCCTCAGCCTCCCAAGTAGCTGGGACGACAGGCAACTGCCCCAACGCCCAGCTATTTTTTTTGTTGCAGTTAGGCCAGAGCTGGGTTTGAACCCATCACCCTCGGAATATGGGGCCGGCGCCCCACTCACTGAGCCACAGTCTTTTTGTGATAAACGTTGATTATTTATGGTGTAAGCAGATCTCCATCTATACCAGCAGCCTAGGAATACACCCCTGTCCTGTCTGCTTCCCGCTAGAGGAAACCGTGGGGTCCACTGCCTTTGGCTCCCACAAGTCCCCTGCTCCTTCAGCACTCAGCACCGGGGCAGTAAGTCCTGTCCAGGGTCAGGTCCGGTTAATGCTTTATTATTTTCTAGTTATGACATTTGTAATGCTAATTGTTTATAGCAGCAGACAAGGAACCCATGCAGACTTTATTTTGACAGTCTGTGACATTTGACAGAAATAAACGGAACATATTTTTAGGACAAAAGACCAGTAATTGGATTTCTTGATCGTTGCTGCGTCGAACTGGTAATAAAAATTAAAGCCTACTTCTTTCCTGACAGAAAAATAACAGCATTGTAGGGAAGGACCAAAACTTTTTAGTTTTCTGTGTTGCATCTTATGAATATGAAGGACATAGGGGTGTGTTTAAAAGGCTCTTGAGCAGCCAGTAAATGCTGGGGTGGGGGGGTGTGTGGAGGGGAGAGATCATATTGGTAGTGAAATAAGTTAAAGAAAATGAATGAGCATTTTAGTGTCAAAAATAAGTGTTAGAAATGGGAGAGATAAGAAGAAATTGTACGTGTAAGTAACGGAAGGGCTAAGAGCCTATCATCAAATGTGGGACCACCTGGAATGGATGTAGGGAGAGAAAAATGGAGAGAAAACAGGAGGAAGGGCAACCCAGGCCCTACAGCCTACAGTGTCTCGCAGACTCGCTGCAGCACAAGATGGGTTACGAGAGTCCCTTATGCATAGTAAATATCGACTGCCAATAAAGGAGTTTAAAATAGTACCCTCTCCAACTTTAGGATGAAGTAAACTCTTCAGGGCACTTTCACTCATATTTGTTCTTTGTCCAGCCCACACGGGAAGCTGGAAAGACTTCACAAAATACCTAGCCTTTCCAAAGATCTTTCTCTTTGATATGCTGGAGAGATGGCGGAATGTCTGGGTGCTTAGAGTCAAGATCATGCCCGGCCTCCTGGCCAGGTAGAGGGGTAATTGTTTCCCCAGGAAGACAGGCAGTCAAGCTTCCAGCTTGCTGAGCTGTGTGAGGAACATGCAGACGCCCACACTTCAACACCAAACTTCCAGAAGATTTTTTTTATTATTAAATCATAACAGTGTACCTTAATACTATCATGGGGTACAGAGCACTGTTTCTATATACAATTTGAAGTACTTTCATCCAACTGGTTAACATGACCTTCATGTCTTTTTCTTAGTTATTGTGTTAAAACATTTATATTCTACCTTTAGAGAGATTCACATGGACTGGAACCTCATCAAATTAAAAAGCTTCTGCACAGCCAAGAACACAGTAAGTAAAGCAAGCAGACAGCCCTGAGAATGGGAGAAGATATTTGCTGGTTATGTCTCCCACAAAGGTTTAATAACCAGAATCCACAGAGAACTCACACGTATTAGCAAGAAGAGAACAAGCGATTCCCTCTCAGGGCAGGCAAGGGACTTGAAGAGAAACTTCCAGAAGATTTGATGTTGTTGGTAAACCACAGCAGGTTTAGCAAAGGTGTACAATTCAAAACAGAAGCCACAACAGCAGTAACAAAACCCTGAGTCCTTATCCTGGCTTTGCCTGTAAAGTACTGTGCATCCCTAAGCGAGCTCCTTAATCTCCTCAGGCCTCTGAAGTATCCTATTAAGATATACGCTGTGTATCTCTTCTGCCTCTAAGGAAATATTCTAAAATGTAAAGAGAGGTAATTGTGAAAGGATCTTCTGAGCGTGTGAAAAAATAAATACATACGGGACATATAATACAAAATATGTAACATAGGATCATATATACAGAGATTAAAACACATTCCTAGGAATTTTATTTACTTATAATAAAAAAATGACATGTGTTCCGGCCACTTACAGCATCTATTCATACAAATACAAATGGAGTTCTTAGGGTGTATCTTCAATAATGCAGTAAAAATAGAAAATGCTAATTATATTCGTGTCTCATTTAGTTCCTCCTCTCCCCCAGTTGACTTTTGTATATTTTTCTTTCTGATCATAGTTTAGGAAATCTCTGTTAAATCAAACATTGAAATCGGACTGGTGTGATTTTTAAAAAATGGAGATTGTTCGTACGTGCCTAAGATATACTGAAGTTGAATTGCTAATTAGATATCAGGGCATTCATTGAATAGCATGAAAGGTGTGGTCCTCAGGCATCTCAACCTTCATCCTGAGACTTACATTCCAATTCTGAGTTTTCCTTTTTTTGCTTGGGAGGAAAAGAGGAGAAGCAATTCTAGAGAAACATCTCAGACTCACATAAAACATTTTCCTATTCCTCTAAAAACATAGATTCCTGGGCGGTGCCTCTGGCTCAAAAGAGTAGGGTGCCAGCCCCATGTGCCAGAGGTGGTGGGTTCAAACCCAGTCCTGGCCAAAAACTGCAAAAAAAAAAAAGAAAAAGAAAAAAAAAACAGATTTCCTATAGTAATAACAGCTCCTTTGAAAAAAAAAGGAATTGGAAACTTTGGGGGTTATGAAATTTTCTGTTGATTGCAGTATACATTAATTAGACTAGCCTTCTAGAATCCATACTATTAGCAAATCAATTCTGCTGATCAGTTCAAATGAATAATTACAATTATATAATACACATGTAATAAGCAAAGTTGATATAGAGGACAAATGATGACCATAATCTAAAATGCTATAATTTATTTAGTATTTATCATACACCTGGCTGTTTAGATATATTATCCTATTTAATCTCCATAATCACCAAGCAAGACACACATTTTCTGGCAAAACATCACATACTTTGTCACTGAAGGAATCAGGTAGGTTTATCAGTTCCCAAGTTAACTCCTTTCCCAGTTTGCTCAGATCTTTCCTGCACTGATATGCATGTGAATACCTGGTGTCCTCTTAAAGGTCAGGGTGTGGTTCAACCTGGCTGGAATCGGTCCTGGGGTCCTGCACGAGCCCCAGCTGATGTGATTATTGTGGGTCCCTGAGCCATATTCTGAATAGCAAAGTTCCTAAGAACAATAATTCCAGAGCATGTCAATGGAGAGGATTAAAACAAACATACCAACAAAAAAACCTGTATCTTTTTTTCTCGTCTTCTCAGAGCCTTTAATCTGCTAATGTGCACTGTAATTCAAAAGTTGCATGAAGTATGCCCAATTTTCCAATACTATTTGGCAGTATAACATTTTTTCTTCTAAAGTGTATCTCAAGAGTAGCCCTCACTTCAAAAGCATTGAACCCCATCAGGTTGACTGTCGAAAGACAGGACGTCGTGGGGAAAATCCCTAAACTAAAGCAAGCAGTCAGGATAGGGTAAAATTATACAGCTGGGTTTTGTGCCTAATCTATGCCACATAGATACCGCAGTGGGAAGCAATGGGGTGAATATGGGACAGAAAAATGAATAATTCAGGACTTGTGCCTGTAGGGAAAGCTCAACCCGGTGAAAATAAACATGTAAGAAATTAATTGTAGGGTAGAATGAAATAAATTCTAAATGCAAGTGGAAATAACCATATTGTGGCAGAGCAGAGTGAAGAACTGTGAATTCTAAACGTTTGTTAGTGATTTGGAATTCTCCTTTTCTGATGCTTTATTGAAATCCTTAGGCCCTGCAGGGACGGCTCTTGGACCGGCGCAGAGGGCTGAGAACCTTGTCCAGATTTAGTCTTTTTTCACGTTGTCATTCTTTTCTCTCCTGACTTCTCTGTGGGGGCCAGTCCAGAATGGCAGCGCTTTATTTTTTCTCCGTAGTATGTTCTGCATAATTTTGCAGAAGTCTTTGCCATGGATTTCTTTAATTCAGTTGCCCTGTAGGGAAAGTGATGGGGACTGAGATCATTGCTTTTCCTCCCCAAGTTGGGAAAAACAGGACCAGGCAATAGGTCAGTAGGGATTACTGCCGTCCCCTGGGGCTGGTCTAACAAGGGTTTGATCTGTGCTGACCCATGTTGGCCTTGCATCTGATCTCAAAGGTCTCAGGTGAACGCATTGATGTTATTGTTGTGCCAAACCTGTAAGACTTGGCCCCGGAGTTATCTCAGAATTTTAGTATCAAAGTTGCTTGTCCTCAGACAAAGTGCCCCAGTATGTTCTCTGCTTTCCAGTGTGAATTTTGGTGATATGATTACTGACCTACTAAGGATGTAGGACAGTTGTGTGAGCACTGGGCGCTCCAAAAGGGGCCACAACATTTTGCTATCAGCTTTGTTGCCAATTTCTTCTTCCAGATCGCTCAGTAAATCCATTGCTATTTTCCTGAGACTCAGAACCACTTGTCTGGGGTGTCTGCCTTTTTCTTTTAGGGCCCTACTTAAACTTTTTAGCCAAATTCTGTAACGGGGCACCTTTCCTCTTAAAAATTTCAAAAGCAAACAAAACAAAACAAAAGAAGAACAACAACAACAAAACTAAATGTAATGATATTACCTCATTTTTCTAGTATTTTTTAGATTTTGGAGCAGTCAAATTTCATACTCAAGAGCTCTGTTGACCAAAATGAGGAGGAGGAGGGTAGAGTTTCCTCTTAAAGTACCACTGTCCAGCTGCTAAGCAGACACATAGAGTTTTAAAGCGGGGGTTTACCTTTAGCTGTTGCTGTTTAGCCAGGATTGGTGGTCCTGGAGGTCTTATCTCTGATGAAGCTGACTTCTTGCCTTTTGCCCCGACAATTCCTTTGAGCCATCTCTCCTGGTTTAAAATAAAAAAAAAAAAAAAAAAGAATATCCTCTGTCCCTCTGATTACTAGCCTAGGGCAGGAATGCAGGGTTTTTTTGTTTTTTGTTTTTAGTCTCACTTTGTCATCCTCGGTAGAGTGTCGTGGTATCACAGCTCACAGCAACCTCCAGCTCTTGGGCTTAGGTGATTCTCTTGCCTCGGCCGCCCGAGTATCTGGGACTACAGGCACCTGCCACAACGCCTGGCTATTTTTTAGTTGCGGTTTGGCCAGGGTTGGATTTGAACCCGCCACCCTTGGTATATGGGGCCAGTGTCCTACTCACTGAGCCACAGGTGCTGCCCAGGAATGCAGGTTTTGATTCCCCCAAAGAGTGCAGGAGGTTTTAAAGAGATAACTTGTAATACATTTTGCCCTTCTGTTACAGCTCTATATCAAAATATGTTGAACACTCACTGTGGAAAATTCTGCAGGACTTGGAGAGTACAGCTAACCTATGGCATTTTCAGATTTATTAGCTTTCATTTCAACCATATGTTGTGGCTCCCAAAATTCACAGGATGTATGTCTGTGGAGGCCTAGATGTGAATACCCTCCAGGATGAGCAAGGGGACCTAGGCAGTATCTGTGTTTGCAGATTTGTTTGACATGGTGGCCCTCTGCTAATTTCAGCTTAATCAGGAGTTCCTATGACTTGGCAAGTTTATTTATTTGTAAAAAAAAAAAAAATGGTTAAGTGAAAGACTTAATTTTAGGGAAATGTGAAAATTGGTTTAATTTGTGGTGTGAGGATGTAAGGAGGAAACATGTGCCTCCCTGTAAAAATGTGATTCAGAAGAAAGGTCGGGGGCTGGATCAACGTCCTGTTAATGGTTGTAAGGACTCAAGGATGTTTGCCTTAGTAACGTAGCCTGCAGTTATGGGGGTGAGGGAAGGAACCCACAGAAGATGGCTACCTGGGTAACCAGGGAAGGTTTGCCATGCCCAGGAAAGTGGAGGGGGCATAGGGTAATGACCACAACATGGGAACCTACTGGACCTAAAGTAACTAACCTTGGTGATATAAGGAACCATGCACCTTTGTTCACAAACCTACTTGCCACAAATTGAAAGTACTCATTTGAGTTTTACATCAATTCTCTTTACAAAGTGGCATTCGAGTAAAACATCCTTCCCTAGTTCCATATTTCAGATGATGCTAATCTTTTTTTTTTTTTTTAGTTTAAGTGGATGAGTTGCCCAACCTTTTAATCACTGAAGCATTTTAACCACCCTCCTCTCCTCTTTCATTTCATCCAGTGCATCATTCTCAAAATTTCCTCCTAGATATATTTTAAGTTCTAATGCCTTTTCCATTCCCACCTTTGGGCTTTCCTCCTCTCTATCATAGATTATAGGAATAGTCCCCTAATCCATCTGTGTGTCCTGTGACTCTGAGCCCCAGGCTCCTCCCCACATGACCATCAAGATACTCCCCTTAAAAAACAAAATAAACAACAGAAATCTGTTTATACAGTAAATCCACTTCTAGCAAAATCTCCCATGGAAGTACTTGCTTCCAAGCCCAAAAATGTAGTAAAGTGTTTATTGCAACTTTATTTGTGACAAAACAACTGGGCAAACTAAATGTCCATCAATACAGAAACCATGAAATATATTCTAGTGTGTATGTAGTATAGGTCAGTGGTCATCAAACCTTTTCTACAAAGGGGCAGAGAGTAATATTTCAAGCTTCCCAAGTCCTGTGGTCTATATCATAATTACTCAACTCCACATTGATATCAAGAAAGCAGGTATAGGCAATACGTACACCTCTGGGTGTGGCTGTGTTCCAATGAAACATTTTAGATAGAGATGGAACCATCTTTAATGGTTCTGTCTTAGCTAAAAAGATAGATATGCAGACAGACAGAAGATAGAGACAAAAAAGAGAAACACGGTATGCATAAGAAAGAAAAATCCAAAAAAATACACACCAAGTGTTACCGGGAGCTTTCCCTGAGATAGGACAGTGTGAGGGCAGAGAAACTTTCCTTTTATATGTGTATACTTTTATTACGTATTTAAATTTTTACATGATTAGAGAGAGTCACATGTACCCTTATAGGATGAACCATAGGCGTGATCCCGCCAATCACCTTCCCTCCACCCACCCTACCCATGTGAATCTGTCTAAATGTAGAATATAAATGTCTTAACACAATAACTAAGAAAAAGACATGAAGGCTATGTTGACAAGTTGGATGAAAGTACTTCAAATTGTACAGAGAAACAGTACACTGTACCCTATGATAGTATTAATATACACTGTTATGATTTAATAAAAATAAATAAAATAAAATAATAAATTTTTACATGATTGTGTATTATATTTCTGTTAAAGGAAAACATTAAAGTAATGAACAATCACCCAGATTTGATTCTAGTATCTCCAGTTTAAAGACCTATGGCTCTGTGTTGCCTGCAGGCTGAAATGCAAGCAGTTTGTGAGGACGTCTCAGGCATTACACAGTCCATCTTGGTCTGTCTCCCACCTTGCTGCCCCAGCTGCAGAGTCTCCCACTCCCACAATACACCTTCCTTTCTTTGACTTCTCTTTCTTGTTACCACTTTTTTTTCCGAATGGCCTTTGCCACACCCACCCCATGCCACAAACTGACTCATCTCCACAGCCCCGGCCTGATGTCCCCTCCTCTCTCATGTCTTTCCTGCCCCCCTAAAGGCAGAAGTTGCTCCTGACATTTTATTTTGACGTGTACTTGTTTCCATTTTCCATCTCCATGAAGATACTGAGTTTCTTCAAGCAGTCATTTCTGAACCCCAGGCTCAGCACCCAACTCAGCACTCAGTAAACACTCAGTGAAGACTTCTCCTTAAGGACATACAGTGGTTTGAGATTCTTAGTAATATGATGGGCAGTTTTTTACACTGAAGTTAAAATGTTTGGGAATGTCTACAACGTACACAGACTCCTAAAGCAATGATATTTAAACACCCCACTCTAGACTTAATCACTAAAGATCTGTAAGAGGGGCGCACATGGTTGGGTCTCATCTTCAGCATCATCTGAGTAACCAATAAAAACAAAATCTGTTTACATCCTGAAACCCCACTTTCTATTCTAAATGTTGACCTTGTAACTCTATTCATAACAAATGCATTCCAATTAATGGAATACCCGATTGGTAATGGCCTGAATAACTGGGTGCTTGCTTATCTCAGATATGAAGAGGTCTCGGGAGTCAGTTGCAGAGACTGAATTAACTGTATTCCTTCTGGCCTCAGAAGCACAAGCTCTTTCTATCTGTTGCTTTTGCTGTTTCTTGGCATGTTGGCTGATTTTCATCCCCATTCTGGTTGCCTCAAATCTAGCCACAGTTCAGGCGGGAATGAAACTTAAGGGGCAGAGAAGACTTTCTCTTCCTCGTCTTCTACTAGTTAATTCTGAAAGGGAAATTCTCACTGGCGGCCTGACAGTCCATCCCCCTCACATGTGGCCACTCAGCTCTCAGTCGCCAGTCAGGATTGTTAACCGATGAAGGTAACTGAAGTTGAAATCAATTGTGGTTTAATCCCTGGACTGGGGAGAATGAACACAGCCCTCCTTCATTAAAAAAAAACTCTCTACCCCTTACTTCAATGCTTAGAGATTTTGCCAGAATGGAAAAAGGAAGAAAATGTGTTATCTTGGGTGAACAAAGACTTGTCTGCTGCAAAAATTGTCAAATTGGTAGGTGATTCAATGTAGCGATATTAGGGGAAAATTTGTAAAACCTGAGGTTGGACAGGAAGATTCTAGTTCTGCTATTTATTAGGTAGAGGAAACCTGATATAGTCACTTAAGTTCTCTGGACATTTTGTCCTATCAATAAAATATGAGAACACACCACATCGTATGGAGTTACTGGAAGGGGATTAGCCTCCCTTGGTAGACTAATGTAAATCCGAGCACACGTGTGCCCGCACGGTCAGCAGGCCCCTCCTTCTTTGTCTGGGTGCAGGGATTAAACTTGGTCGATTCTTCTGTGTTCTCAAGTTTCAGTTTCTATTCACGTCCACCGGGGCCCTTCTCCATGTACAGTTGTCCTGAGGTCAGATGCTTTTAATGTATTTAAATGGAGTAGGCACGTCTGGGCTGTGTGTTTATTTAGAGAGGGATGGGAGTCTCACAACTCACAGCAGTCCCTGTGTGACCCAGTCAGGAAAGCCCATTAGTCTTTCAACGGGAGGAAAAGAGATATCTGTACCATCAGGATGGAGAAAAAGAAAACTTAATTTAGGAACCGAGGCAGAATGAAATTTCTTTTGAGGTTAAAGTTTGGGGATGCCATAGTTTCCATCAAATGAAATTTTTTTCATCACCGATGACAGACATTTCATTAAGTAAAATAACGAGTCTGAGGGATTACATCACGTTTCTGAATCACGTTAACCATCCTCTCCTTCCTCAGCCTTTCCCTGAAACCTCAGGTCACCCTGGGTGGTAGAAAGATGTACGGGAAGTCCTTCAATTTAGAAACAAGAGTTATCTGATCTGAGCCTTGTCGTGATTCTAGTAACAAAAAAGACCAGGACATATTTCCCTTCCCAGAGGAAAAGGACCCTGCTTATCACCATCAGATGGTTTCCTAACATCTACTGTGGGGTGCAGGGAGGGAATGATATGGGGCAAAGGGAAAGAGCTTCTTTAAACCTCAGTGAGAAATAGTCTGGGGGGTCTTTATTATAGGAAAATCGAGCTCTCAGCAAATGAAAAAATAAATAAAGCAAAAGACCTGCCATGCTTTCTTTATGTGAACTCCGTCTTTCTGGAGACTCCACTGAATTAAAACCCGGCGATAAATGCTCTTGATATTCTCTCCTTCTCTTACTCTCTCTTATCCCGTCAAACTTAGGGTCATGGCCAAAAATGAGTTCATTTGCTTCTTTAGGTAAGTTTTCAAAAAGAACTCAGATTAGTTTTGAGAATTAATTAATTAATTTGGTATGCACATTAATAACCAAGTTATGCCTTTATACTTACTGCTGGAGAGGCAAAGAAGTGTCCTCTCTTCTCCAAGAATATTTGAACTGCGGTCCTGCACAATTAGGGCTGACTCTCTGAAAAGTTCTGTGGGGAACTCTAGGTTCTCTTTTCTTGGCTTTTTTTTTTTTTTTAAAGACAGAGTCTTACTCTGTCACCAGGGCTAGAGTGCTATGGTCTCAGCCCACCTCACAGCAACCTCAAACTCCTGAGCTCAAGCAATCCTCCTGCCTCAGCCTCCTGAGTAGCTGGGACTACAGGGTGTGCGACCATGCCAGCTAATTTTCTTTTCTATTTATGATAGAGGTGGGATTTCACTTTGCCCAGGCTAGTTTCAAACTCCTGAGGTCTAGTCATCCTCCCACGTTGGCCTCCCAGAGTGTTAGGAGGGTGTGAGCCACAGAGCCTGGCCACATTCAGCTTTTTCAGAGACACAGAATTGTCTGTGGAAATGTTGAAGATTCTACCCAGATAGGAGAGATTTTTCAATTTTCAAAACCTTCCTTTAAAGAAAAAGTTACTGTGAAAATGGCTGGAAAACATCCATTACCTTTTGCAATACGAATAGAGACGTGGCCCCAAGTCTTCTTAAACAGAAAGTATAATTAAGCTTTAACTTGTACTTTGAGAACTTCTGAAATCTCAGCGCCAAGCAGCAGTTGCTGTTTCCCCTGAGTGTGTAACCGTGGCAGTGCCTGCAGGGAGCTCCATCAAGATTCCCTTGTAGGCTGCCTAGGGGAAGAAAGAACAAGGTAGTGTAAAGAAGAAACTGTAGACATCATCGCGTCAGGGGACACACTAGCATGGGGCGCACTGTGCCAGTCATCATAGAATCAGGGGGAAATGGAGAGAAACGGGCTGTCACAGGGCAGGACTGGAGGAGAAGGAGCCTGAGGCTTATGAGCAACGCTAGTGGTGAGAAGAAATGGGCTGTCACAGGGCAGGACTGGAGGAGAAGGAGCCTGAGGCTTATGAGCAATGCTAGTGGTGACCCAAGAGCAGAAAAGATGTTAGCCATTCAGTACGGTTTCTCTCCTTCCCTGAAGGAGGTTCAGTTGTCAGAAGGAAATTTCCCAGGAAACACTGATTTGACTATGACACGATACTGTAGCATCTTGGTAAGAGGTTTTAATTCTTATAGCTATTTCAAGACTGGAGGTTCTATGGATTTTATAATAAGGAAAATCTGAGGGGTTCTGGGTATCCCTGCTTATTTGTGCTTGTTTTTTTTAATGTCCCTAAATTATTTCTTTGTATCATCTTCTCTGTGGAAGGGAAAACAAAGGGTGATCTGGTGTCTGCGGACAAGTCTCCTGGTGGTTTCATAGAGGCACAAGACAGTGGCCAATGGGACGGACTCTGGAGCCAGACTCCCTGTGTTTGAATATAGGTTCTGCTAGTTATCAACCTTGGACCTCAGCTTTCTCATCTGTATAATAATAATAATAGTAACTTCCTTCTAAGGCTATTATAAGGATTACCTGAGCTAAAGGTTATAATCTAGCATATCCTTCGTTCATGAACTAAAGCAGTAATTCCTTCAGCCAAAGAATTTTGTAGCACGTTGTGTTATTCAAGGAAAGGTTATGTTCTTTAAAAGGTTATATTCTGGAAAAGGTTGTCAGACAGGCAGTTGTTAAGAAGAAGAAGCAGAAAACATCCCTGGGCGTAAAGAGGAGCCCATTGAAAGAAAGTGCAGCCAAAGTCCAAAGACCAGAAGCATCGTCTATGGTGGACAGACAAGCAGAGGGAATCATTGCTGCGGTTAGTGCATCTTGATTTCAGAAAAACACTTGACCCAGTTTTCTAGGTCCTGTGATTGAAAACGTGGGTTGCTTCATATTGCAATGGCTGAGTGTTTAATTAGCTCAATAACTATAAAGTAAGTTGAAGAGAATAACACATGAATCTGTGAACATTTGTTGTGGAAACTGTACTACTTGGGGTGGGATAGTAATAATTGACTGAATTGCAGTGAAGAATTCTGGAAGATATTCCACCGATCACAATGAAGTATGTAACAGTAAGTCCCAAATTGGGGCAAGGCACAAAGTTTTATTGTTGTTATTGTTGTTGTTTAAGAGAATTAGGGGACAGGTGGCACATACTGGTGAGAAATCCCAGGTTTTGACTCTTCTTTGAGCATATTCTTTATGCTATTTTGATGCAAATTAAGTGCATGAAAAGCAAAGAAGTGAACATTCTCAGACAGCTCACTGCATTCTAGGCTTTGTTTGACGATAATAGGCAAAAATCTGAATCCTTCAAATGTTGGGGGGCTGTATTTCTTGTTGCTCATGTCATATGCCTTTGGAAGTTTCTTTTCTTCAGGGGAATGCCAGATACACAGAGCTAGCCTGACCTTGGACCATCCATCGCGGTTTTGGACTTGACAGCAGCACTTCAAGTTTATCCCTAAACACAAAAGTAGATGGTCTCGAGATATAAAATTTCACTGCTACAGTTGAAATTACACCAACCGTCCTTTGGAGTTCTTTGTAGTTTCAACCTCTACATATCCTTGAAGTAATGAACGACTAATGTTTACTATGTCCTGATTAAAAAGTACCGTTGTCTTAAACTAGCTTCTGAAATCTCCGAACCATCTTTCCGCAAATCCTGGTTTTAAGAGCTTCTGTGTTTACCCCTACCTGTGCCTTTTTGATGTTGTAGAGTAGAATTGCATCAGCTCCCTCTCTGACGTTTATCTTGGCAGACAAGAATTCATAGAAATTTAACAACACCCATCTGAGCTGGACCATTCTCACTGCGTCTCTCTGGCCCTTCTCCAGCAACGTTATAGAATTCTTGTAGGGCAGGAGCAAGGGCCTGGCGTCCTTGACTGTGAGGTGGGTCTTTGTGAATCTGTTAGGGCACACACAGTGTTTTCCTGATAGCAGCGAGGGGATTTGGATTTGATTCAGCAATGACTTGAACGTGACCCACACGCAATCCTGTAATTCCTCTCTTTGGAGCCACAATTCCAGGGGATGCCAGGTCCTGTTCATTTTGGCCTTTTTTATCCAACTTTTTTCTCCTCTGATTATAAACACTTGCCATGACCATATAAAGTCCTGTCCTTAAAAGAGACTCCCTGATAGTTTCAGGAAGGTGGTATCTCCTGGTGGTGGTTCCATGTCCATGATTATTCTTTGAAAAAGTCATCGGAAGGATATTCTTTGAAAAAGGACCGGAAGGATAAGTGGACCGCTTTTCCATCTTTACATTTATGGTAATCCCTTACTTAAATATTGATTTGTGGGTCTTCTTTGTTGTTTGGTTGTTATTTAATAAACCTTATTTTAGAGTAGTTTTAGGTTCACAGCAAAATTGAATGGAACAAAGCTCAGAGCTCTCTATCCCTCATGCCCCCTCCCCCTGCCCATGGCAGGGGTACAATTGTTACATTTCATTTTTGCTCCCAAGTTCCTGTTTTGGTGAGGGTACGTTATACAGGTTTGGATAGATATATGGTGACACCATTCTAGTATCATACAGAATAGTTTCACCCCAAAGCCCTCTCTGCGTTGTGCATTCCCCCCTCCCCAACCCTACCCAGCCCCTCTCCCAGCTCTTGGTAACCACTCGTATTTTTCCCGTCTCCACAGTTTTACCCTTTCCAGACCATCTAATACTTGGAATCAGAGCAGTATGCAGCCTTTTGGGCCTGGCTTCTTTTGCTTTGTAATATGCGTTTAAAGTTCTCCCGGGACTCTGCACACACCACGGTATAGTCTTCCATTCACCTACAGAGAGACATCTCGGTTGCTTTCAAGTTTTGGCAATTCTAAATACAACTGCTATAAATATTCATGTGTAGGGTTTTTTGTGGGGACATAAGTTTTCAGCTCCTTTGAATAAATACCAAGCAGTGTGATTGCCAGACTGTAGGGTAAGAATCTGTTTAGTTTTGTAAGAAACTGCCACACAGTATCTCAACGCAACAGTGCCATTTTGCGTTCCCGCCGGCAGCCAGTGGGCATTTCCGTTGGTTCCCGCACTTGCCAGCATTTGGGGTTCTCCGGATTCTGGACTCTTGCCTTTCTGGTTGGAATGGAGAGGGTCTCATTGCTGTTTTCCCTCACATTTCCATCATGACATATGATGCTGAGCTTTGCCTCCTTTCATTTGCGTATTTACCATTTGTGTGTCTTATTTGGTGAAGAGTCTGTTTACGTCTCCTGCCCTTGGTTTCCTTCCTCCTTGGTCTTGGGCATTCTTTGTCCTTTATCAGCTCTGTGTTTTACAAGTTCCTTCTCCTAGACTGGGGCTTGGCTTCTCATTCTCTTGCCAGTGCTTCTGACAGAGCCAAAATTTTAAATTTGAGCCAAGTCCAGCTTATCAATTCTTTTTTTTTAATGAACAGTTACTTTGACATTTTCTCAAACAAGTAATCATCCAACCCAAGGTCCTCTAGATTTTCTCCTTATTTCTCCTGTCATTTTCCAGGAGTTTTGAAATTTCATGTTTTACATTTCGTTCTGTGATTCATTTTAAGTTAATTTTGTGTGAAGGGTGTAATGTGTTTGTCTAGGTATGTTTTTTTGCATGTGGATATTCAGGTTGTTCTAGCCCATCTGTGGGAAAAACTATCTTTACTCCTTTGTCAAACCTCGGTAGACTATAAATCTGTGGGCTATTTCTGGATTCTCTGTTCTGTTTCATTGGTTTATTTTTCCCTTCTATCCACGGTACTGCACTGTTGTGATGACTGTGACTTTCAGGGAGTCTTGAAGTCAAGTAGTATCATTCTTCTGCTTTTGTTTTCCTCTAAGCATTGTATTGACTGCTATTTGCTTTCTGAGATTTTGATTGACTCTAGAGACCAAGCTGGGAAGAACTGACATCTTGACAATATGACAACTTCCTATTCATGAACATGGACTATCCATGTCTCCATGTTTAGTTCTTTGAGACCTTGCAATGGGGTTCTATGTATACCTCGTATAGATACTGGGCATATTTTGTTAGATTTAAACTTAAGCATTTTATTTTGATGTACTAATATAAGTGATACTGTGTTTTTGATTTCAAATTTCACTTATTGCTGGCATAGGACAATGATTGACTTATGTATATTAACCTTGCATCCTGCAACCCTTGCCAAACTCAGTTATTAGTTTTAGAAGTTTTGGGGTTTTGTGGCTGTGATTAGGGAATTTTTTGTGAGTTTTTTCTTTCTTTTTTTCTTTTTTTTTGAGACAAATTCTCACTTTGTCACCCTTGGTAGAGTGCCATCGCATCATAACTCACAGCAACCTCGTCTCCTGGGTTAAGCGATTCTTGTGCCTCAGCCTCCCAAGTAGCTGAGACTACAGGGGCCTGCCAGAACACCTGGCCATTTTTAGAGACGAAGTCTCACTCTGGCTCAGGCTAGTCTTCAACCTGTGAGCTCAGGCAATCCACCTGCCTCAGCCTCCCATAGTACTAGGATTACAGGAGTGAGCCACTGCCCCTGGCTTTTGTGGGTTCTTTTCCATTTTGTTCACAGCTGAGCATGCCATGTTTATTTCTTCCTTCCTAATCTGTACACCTTTCACTCCCTTTTCCTGTTTTATTGCACTAGCTGAGACTTCTAATATGATGTTGAAAAGCAGTGATAAGAAAGCACATCACCGTTGTGTGTCATGGTCTTGGTGGGAAACCTTCTGGTTTCTCACCATTAACTATGATATTAGATACAGTTTTTTGTGATAATCTTTTTATTCAATTTGAGGACGTTCCCCTCTCTTTCTAATTTACTGAGTTTTTGTCATGAATAGATACTGGGTTTTGTCAAATGCTTTTTCTGTATCGATTGATGTGATCATGTTATTTTCACCTTACTGTGTTAATATGATAGATTACATTAATGAATTTTCAAATATTGAATCAGCCTAGAAGGCCTGGAATACATCCTATTTGGTTGGGTAGGTGTATATTCCTTTTATACATTGCTGCACCTGATGTGTTAATATTTTGTTGGGAATTTTCATGTCTATGTTCATGAACTATATTGGTCTATCATTTTATTTTCTTGTAATTCTTTCTCTGGTTTTGATATCAGGGTAATGCTGGCCTCATAGAATGAGTTAGCATTCTCCCTGCTTCTATCTTCTCAAAAGGGTTGTAGAAAATTAGTGTAATTTTTTTTCTTCAAATGTTTGCTATTATTCATCAGTAAACCCATCTGGGCCTCATGCTTTTTGTTTTGGAAAGATCTTATTCAGTTTCTTTAATTTCCATGTTATCTGTAGAGATGTCTTTTCTTTCATTTCTGATAATAGTAGTTTGAATCTTCTCTCTACATCTTTTTTATTTTTCCTTCACCTGGCTAGAGGCATATTGGTTTTATTGACCTTTCCAAAGAACCAGCTTTTAGTATTGTGAATGTTCTCTATTAGATTTCCTGTTGTCAATGTCATTTCTATCTGCTCTATATTTTTTTATTATTTCTTTTTTTCCTGCTTACTTTGTATTAAATTTGCTCATCTTTTCTTAACTTAATATAAGGTATACGTTTATATTAGGGATTTTTTTTTCTATTTCTTTCTCAATATGTGCATCCAGTCTCTGAATTTCCCTTTTAGCACCAATTTTGCTGCATCCCCCAAATTTTCGTGAAGGGCTTTCCTTTTTATATAGCGGAAAATATTTTTCCAGTTCTTTTGAGATTTGAGGAAGAATGATATAATTTATATTCTCTAAAATGTGTTTATCACTCAGCCTGTGGTCTGTCTTAGAGAATGTTCCATGTGAAGCTGAGAAGAATATACTGTACGCTCTGTACTTGCTGTGTGAAGTCATCTGCAGATGTGCATTATGTCAATGAAATTTTTGAGTTCAACGTGGCCTTCCTGATTTCTGCCTGCTGGACCTTTCTGTTTCTCCAACTGGATTATCCAAGTCTCCAGCAATAATACTGGAGTCATCTGTTTCTCCTTGCAGTTTTGCATGTTTTTCCTCCTGTAATTTGACACTTTGCTGTTAGGTGCATGGTAGCATCTTCACACAGCCTCCTTTATCATTGCACACTGCTGTTCTTGATCCCAGACAGTTCCTCTTGCTCTGAAGTCTGCTCTGTCTGAAATCCGTATGACGACTCCTGTCTTTTGTTCATTCATGTTAGCACGGTGTTTTCTGTGCGTTGCCCTAGTTATAGGCTCCCATTTTGCCTTCTGTTCTTTTTCTACTCTCTGTGATTTTAATTGAGCATTTTTTTTTTCGGCATAACAAAGAGAAATTTTATTTAAGAACAGAGAGAAAGCTTAGAAGACTTCAAAAGAAAGTTGGACGTGGGTCCTTCTCATGAATGAGAAGCAGTGAGAGAAACCACTTTAATGATTTCATTTTCTTTTTTCTTAGCATGTCAGTTATGCTTCTTTTTAGCTTCTTTGTAGTGGCTTCCCTAGACTTTATAACACGTGGACAACCAATCCAAGTTCACTTTCAAATGGCACTATAGCACTTCATGTGTGGTCTGAGTACCTTATAATACCAAAGCACTCCACATTTCTCCCTCTGTCCCTTACGTAATTGCCGTCATTGGTTTTCCATATATGTGTGTATTAGCTATAATCATCAATACATTGATACTATTACTATATTCAGCAAAATCTTATCTGTATATTATTCAGAAATAGGACAAATAAATTTTTACTTTACCTTCTTTGATTCCTTTTCTAATGTTCTTCCTTTCTGGTGTTTTTTTTAATTTGTTCATTTTTATCTCTTTTTTTTTTTTTTTTTTTTTGCAATAGAGTCTTACTTTGTCGCCCTCTGTAGAGTACTGTGGCATCACAGCAACCTTTAACTCTTGGGCTTAAGCGATTCTCTTGCCACAGCCTCCCAAGTAGCTGGGATTACAGGCATTTGCCACAATGCTTGGCTATTTTTTTCTTGCAGTTGTCATTGTTGTTTAGCAGGCCCAGGCAGGGTTTGAACCTGCCGGCCCCGGTGTATGTAGCTGGTGCCCTAGCCACTGAGCTACGAATGCCAAACTCATTTCTTTATATTTTTAAAATCATCAGAGACTCTCTAAATTGTTCTCCTCCCTGGGGAGTAGGGGAATGGGGGAGTAGGGGGAACAAATGATTGCTAATGTCCCTTCCAGCTTTTTTTTTTTTAGTGATTTTAGTTTTGCCTTTTCCTCTTTCATTTTTGGCAAAATTTGCATACCAAAATGTTAATTAGGACCAGTCCACATTGTCCACGTCTCCGACAGTTGTCAAGTACTTCCACTGTCACCTCCAATACCTTGCTCCCGTTCCAATCCGCCATCTGTCAGTTTGCTGACTTGGCAATATTTCCAGTGCCCTTGTGCCAGCTTTCCAGCCTCTCAGCAAGGCTTGAAGTTCCTTCTGCACAATTTGAAGGTCTTGGCATAAGTAGAACCAGGGAGGCAGAGGAAAGGAAGCCTTTGACCCTCTGTGGTGTGACTTCTCCTCCTTAAGGACAAGCAATTCACGGCCAGCATCCTCTGGCCCAGGATTGTAGAAAATCTGTGACTTAATTGAGGAATATTTTATTTCTATAGATCAGCTGAAACTAATGGAGATAGGAAACGTTACAAAACCTAGTTATGTGACTTCTGAAAGTTAAATCCTGAGTTATGAGAGCTGCATTGTTTGAAGTGGATTTTGGATGAGCACTTGAGGATTTTAAAATAAGAATATAAATTGTGTAAACCCCTAGCTTTCTGCCTGCATGCACAGAGTCTGCATCAAGGGCTTTTTTCCTCCTCTTACAGTCTCACTGACTTATTTACTTTGTCATTTTTTTTTTTTTTTTGCAGTTTTTGGCTGGGGCTGGGTTCAAACCAGCCACCTCCAGCATATGGGGCCGTTGCCCTACTCCTTAAGCCTCAGGTGCCCCCCTACTTTCTTATTCTTCCTCTCACGTGTTTTCTCCTCACCTCTCTTAGTGCAGTAAGAAATTCTCTTAGGAATTAGTTTCTTATTGTCACTGTTGATGCTTTGTAGACTTCTTACCTTATGTGTGCGTTGGACCACTTCTTCCAAATGCACAGATATCATCTGAGATTGACTAGTTTCTTCAGGGCTAAAATGAGAATTAAAGCGACTGGTGGAACCAGCTGCCATTAATAGGCTTTGGTCTTTGTTTTAATCTCCATAGAAAGATTGAGTTTGTAAATCCTTTCTGCTTTGAGATTTAGATTTCCCAAGAAAGAGAATGGGAATGTCTTCTTTGTGCAGAGTTATATATATATAACATTTTATATATATATCCTGTCGTGTGTATAGTTGTGTGCATAGGTGTGTAACCTCCCTTAGGAAGTAGGTTCCAGTGTTTCATGATATTGACCAGTCTGATATTTTAAACATTGTCTCAGAAAACTTCATTGAGCAGACTATATATTGAGAGCTTGACCAGCTACACTTTTAATCTATTTCTTCTATTTCCTCTAGAATTGCATTAGCCTACATATAGTTCTCCTAATGCCCATTTAATTTCAGGAGATCAATATTCGTCAAGCTGCAGACTGATTTAATTTTATTTTAAAAATAAATCATAATAGCACTCACTCCCTCAACTGTGTATAATTCATTATATTAATAAATATTAACATTTTCTATCTACTCTGCGAGGCTATCGTGAGATAAAGGCAAATCATAATTGTTACTAACTTACAAAATACTAAATATCAAGGACCATTCTAAGTACTTGACATGTGTTTCTTTACCTAAATCCTCCCCAAATTGTCTGGGCAAGGTGGCTCATGCTTGTAATTCTAGCACTCTGGGAGGCCAAGGCAGGTGGATTGCTTGAGCTCAGGAATTCAAGACCAGCCTCAGCAAAAGTTATACCATCTCTACTAAAAGTAGAAAAAAAAAAATCTACTGGGCAGCGCCTGTGGCTCAAAGGAGTAGGGCACCAGCCCATGCCGAAGGTGGCAGGTTCAAACCCAGTCCTGGCCAAAAACTACCAAAAAAAAAAAAAAATCTGCCATTGAAGTAGGTGCTTGTAGTCCCAGCTACTCAGAATACTGGGGCAAGAAGATCACTTGAGCCCAAGAGTTCGAGGTTGCTATGAGCTATGATGACACTATGGGACTCTGTGACAAAGTAAGACTTTATCTCAAAAAAAAAAAAAATCTTCCCCAAATAACTACGAGATAAATACTTCTATTATTCCTATTTTATAGCTAAGGAAACTGAGAACAAGAGGGAACAAGCAGTCTCCCCGAGGCCACACAGCTAAGGAGCAGTGGGAAGGGAGTGTGTGCAGTCTAGCTTGCAAGTCTCTGCGTTTAATCTCTAAACTAAGCTGCCTCTCACTTAGACTGAGATGAGCTTTATCTAAGCAGCTCAAGCAAGGAAGACAGGGCCTTGTGATAGTTATAATAACAGAGATGTGCTCAGAGGTCAGTGGGCCCAGAGGAAAGCTCTGGTACAAATGGCAGGGTGCCAACAGCAAGGAGACCTTCTCACGGTGGGGGATGCTGACACAGGATGTCACACGGGGGGTAAGAGGAATAAGGCTTTGGAGGCAAAAGAGACAAAGCTATAGTCAACAAGCTTTAGGGAATCGTAACCATGGAAGGCCGGGTAGGAACCCAGTGAACAAAGCACAGGAGAGAAGTTTGGAGGGGAAGGTCAGGTCATGGGAAATCTCGGTAGCTAAACCAGGGAGTTTATAAGGAGCCACTGCAGGACCCTATACAAGCCAATTCAGTGGTAAGAAATGTGTCTGAAAAAGACTTGTCTGCCTTTCGTGTAGAAATGTTTGGCAGAGGGGCCAGACAGGAGTCAGAAAAAACTAGTAAGTGGGTGATTGTAATAACCCAGGGGGTCACTGCACCACCGATGCTGTTTCATAAACAAGTGAATGATACCAACTCCGGCCGAGACTGCAAGAACACTGGTTACAAAGGAGAGAGAGTGAAGAGTGAGCTTGGTTCTGGATTTCTGGAGTCTGAAATGTCAGAGTCATCAAACCTTGGTGTCCCCCGAGGCAGCTGCGGAGTCGCGTCTGGAACTTGGAAGACATCTGATGTGAAGAAGCAGAGTTCTGCCTCAAGGCAGCTGCTGAAGCTGCAGATTCAGGCCGTTTGGGAAAAGCCTCCCCATGTGGAGAGGATGGAGGCTTGGCTGTAAAGATGCAGCAGAGCTGTGTAGTAACCTGAAAGCAGCCTTCCAGAAGAAGCAACCAGGACAGAATCAAGTTTCAAAAGCCAAAACACGAGTTCCCAGGGGCAGGAAAAGATCCATAAGCTGCGTTCTCCAGAACGCAGGCAAATTAAGGATAGGAAAGGTACCGTTAGATGCAGTGACTCGGAGGAACTTGTGACTTCAGGAGAGTTCAGTGGCATAAAACAGATCAACCCAGATTATAGTGAGATCATGTTGGACTGTGTTGAGAAGAAGTGGGAACAACGACCTCAGACTCCTTTTTTAATGAGAATTAGCGTGACACCCAGAACAACCAAATTCAAATTCTAGCTCTGTCATATATAAGTTCTTTGATGGTAAGAAAGTGTCTTAAGATATCTTACCTGCGTTTTCTAGCTGTAAAGTTTACAATTTGTATCTCAATGCATATTTGGGAATGAAACATGAAAGTGTCGTGTGGGTACCATTCACATCAGACAGATTTAAAATACACTGTTAATGTGGGTAGTTGTTATTTAACTGCAATTCTTAAATAGCTAAGTGTTTTTCCTCCCCGAATGTCATTTGGGGCAAGTGTTTTATTAGAAAAATAGCTGTTATTAGTTGTTGAGATTCAACAACTAGACCTTTTTATACATTTTGTATTTAGATTCCCGTATTATTTATGTAGTTCACATATTTCCTTTGAACCTTCTCTAAACCCCACTTTCATGGTCCTTTCAAGGAAATTCATGTTTCAATGATAACCCTGAGTGAAAGATTGTGGTATCTGTTGAATCAACACGAAAGGTGAAAATGAATTCCATGGTAAAGTTCATTTTCTGCCATTTTAATTTTTGAAAAAAAATATTGAATGTATATTAATGACAGTAATTCTAGCTGATGTCATGCATCCAAAACTCAGTGGATTAGAGCAGCATTATCTTATATTCACGTACGTAAGACTCCACTTGGGTCTTCCTGGTCAGGCGTCTCTTCTCTGAGCAGGGATTTGAGGCTAGTTCCATCCTCCAATTCCACCATGTTCAAAGGTGGTTTCCAAGATTACTTACGGGTGATTTCATCGCAGACATTTAGAAAGGAAAAAAAGTGTGTGACGATCGGTCAGCAGAGGGTGCCTCCAGCCAGGCTTGAAGTGGTACACATGACTTCTGCCCTGTCTCCTTGGTCAGCTTCAGAGCATGCCTCCGGAGGCTGGCAAATGTCATCTAATTATATGCTCCAAAAGACGAGAAAAGTGATTCGGTGAAGATTAACCGGTGGCTGCAGGGTAGTAAGCCGTAGGAAATAGGCATCAATTTTTACTGTTACTAAGCAGAGCGCTAATTTCCCAGCCAGACTGAATACATGCAAAGTGAGTTCTTTTGATGGTTACTTAAGTTGAGCATTCTCTCTGCAGCCTGGCAATTGTGGAAACCTATGCAGAGACGATCACAAGGCTGTTAGCAGACTAAGAGTGAAAGAGACGCCCCCTGGCCTCTACTAAGTCACGTTGACATCCTAGTGCACAAACACAGTGGAGCAAGGGGGTCAGGCCACTAGAATTGTACAAAGTGTGCAAAGTTGTAACTATTAAGAAGAAAATAGACAATGGTATTACTTACCAAGTAGATAATCAGGGTATGGTTTTGCATTTTTTTTTTCCCTGCTAAGATACCACCAAAAAATAAAATATCTGCAAGAGTCACACCTGAAGGGAAGGAAAAAACAGCACCTCTCACAGATTGTCGAGATCAATAGCAATTTCTGTAAAAGGGGCGTGTTGAGCCATTTCAGTAATACCATTAAAGGATTTGCTGAGCAGGGAGAGCGGGGGAGAGTGACTAGAGCCCAGTGTCTCTGCATGCGTGGTGGCTGGAGAAATGCCACGGTGGCATTCCTGTTTCTCTAATCGGTTTTCTTTTCTGATGTGTGAGACAATCAGACGTTTTCCCTGTGATCCTACGGCTGACCACAAAGCGAATAGGAGGGCTCAGTAGAATCTCTGCTGGTTCAGAGAGTTTGGGGTATAAGAGAAAAGACAGATTTCAAATATTAGGCACAGACACCAAGATGGAAAGAAAGGAGAAGAGTGCTCCTCACTGAGTTGTGGAAAGAGAACGGGGTTTGTGGATTTAGCTGTGAAGACAAAAAAGTGATGAGGACACGTGAGTATGAGAGTCACAGTGGGTAGGTTTGTCAGTGCGAGACCTACAGTGATGTGTGTATGTGTCTGCAAATATCTGCGTTCGGTCTTATCAACCCTACTCTAAAAACTGGCTTAAAAAGAAGAGTACATTGAGTTCTAGTTATAGGAGAGGAGGCACTCAGGTCAAGGTGCAGAATCAGTTTCCTTGCTGCTCCCCCTGTGCCCCTGGGGTGTGCCCTGCAGCCTCTCCATCTGAGCTCCTTGGTGACTGGGGCATTGCAGTTAATGCTATTTCTTCCTGTGGCCTTTTTTCCTTTCTGCCACTCACTGCCAGGATTACAGAAAGCAAAAACCTCTACTTATTAGCATGGTTATGCATGTGTGACTGGGGACAGTACCTGTTATGCACCTGTCTTTGTACCAGACCCCAGAGAAGCCAGGAGGAATAACATGGAAGTCCCAGCCTCTGAGAGCTTGCGGTTTACTCATCAAAATGGTCCCAGATGTAGAATTAACGTCCATCCATCAGCTATAGAAAGCCCGTCTACCAGGCTCAGGCGAAGTTCAGAGCCAACAGAGACAGCAGTCATTTAACTTCTGTCATGTAGGTCCAAATCAAAACAAATAAATTGTGGTGTGAACGTGTATTTTAATGTTAACCAATTGATGATAATCATTTTCAATGGGCTTCTCATATTCCACCAGTTATAAAGAGATGACTTCCCAATGCACCATTCTTCTCTCATCTACAGCAATTTGTTAAAATTAAAATGCATTCAAATATATTTGTAAGACACTAAGACCTGGATGGATTTTAAACATGGAAAAGTTCGAAGTTCAGGGAGGCTAACTGGTTCTTGCCAAGGTTGTTCAAACAGTGGAGTGTATTATACACTTCCTGGGTGAAGGGCACAACTGCAACCCAGACTTTGAACTTTACTGAAGCCACCTATGTAACCTAATCATATGCACACTCACATTAATCTGAAATTTGAAAAAGTTAGTTGACCACGAATCACATTAAAAACCTAAGCCCATGGGCAGTGCCCGTAGCTCAGTGGGTAGGGTGTCAGCCACATACACCCAGGCTGGTGGGTTTGAACCTGGCCCGGGCCTGCTAAACAACAATGACAACTGCAACAGCAACAATGAAAAAATAGCCAGGTGTTGTGGCAGGCACCTGTAGTCCCAGCTACTTGGGAGGCTGAGGCAAGAGAATCCCTTAAGCCCAAGAGTTGGAGGTTGCAGTGAACTGTGACACCACGGCATTCTACCCAGGGCAACAGCTTCAGACTCTGTCTCAAATAATAATAATAATAACGTAAGCCTTGGACATCAAGGCTGGGAGTTTGTTCATCCAATGATGGTGTCACTAATGTCTTTAGTAAATTATGATGTACCTGACTAACACATCTGTGATGTTGTGATTTGCATCTTGCAGCAAAAACTTTATCTTTTTAACTTTTGTAAATGGCTTAGTTACTATGTCAGTAAATAGAAAATGATTATCTTTTACAGTTCAAGTCTCCACAGGAGGTTTGAAATCCTCAGCTCGTCTCTGCTGCTGTGTGGAGTTTCACTTGCCTCATCGTTATTTTTCCGGGAACACGACAAGTATACTTTAATCATTTCTCATTATCTGCCGCACACTGGCACTTTTCCGCAATATTAGAATGACTTGAATTATTATCGTGCTTGACAGAAGCACTGAGCTTTGTTTAGCCTTTCAAAATGAATAGCCACTCTCCAAGGCATCGTGGCCTAGCACCAGTTTCTTAATTCTCTAGGGATTACGCCGGGATTGTGTGTTTGATAACTCCTCTTTTGTTTTAAGAGGTAGAGATTTAGTGTGTCTCCCAAAGTGTGATGGAGTGAAATCAGGATGACCCTGTCCCCATCTCCTGGAGTTGTCAGAAAGGCCAGTGCTGCGGCGGGCATCCCTTTTATGGAAATTACAACCCAGTTATTATACATAATTCCAAAAAAACCAGAAAGAAGCATTAGAGACGCTCTGAAACTGATAATAAGCAGTAAGACCACAGAGTTGAAGAAGGCGAGTCCTAGAACATTCAAAGATTTTTCTAACTGCTCAGGCAGAAGAATAAAAATACCAGGTTAGAAGTGGTGGAGGGGAGGCTGGAGGTATGCTTCTGTCTTGAGCTTTTAGGCATGAAACCATTTCATGGGGTAGGAATAAGCCCTGCTCCCCAAATGGAGGGGAATCATCATGTCTCCTCAGTGTTTGGAGAAATTTAGGGAATTCTAACTCGATCACAGCCTCCATGATACACTTGAACAAATGTTAACTTGGAAATAAAATACATCCTTTCCCCTTCCATGACCCGCTTTAAGTGGTTTAGGTCAGAAAAGTTTTATTTTCTGCAGAGCAAATATTTTTCAGCAGGAAGTCTAGAGATGACAGAAAAAATAAGTGATATCCCAGCCATTAGCTCTCACATGTCCAAGTGGGGACGGCACAGAGGACACAGGGAAATAAGTGAGATGCGGTTTTCTTCTAATGATGACATTTACGTGGTCAGAGAAAAGCTCACAAGGAAGGCAAGTGTCTTAGAATTCACTTTTGCTCAGCTTCTCCCACTTACGAATTAACTTGTTCCTTACGAATTAACTTGTTCCAACCATCATTTGTGTTAAATTTATTACACGATCATCCTACGACTAACTCGAAGGGCTGAATGAAAAACCGCAGACATTAGGGCACGAGGTGTGCTCACCAAGAATCTGTAATAGGCATCCTGCATTTTGGTTTAATTAATGTCAATTGTGTTTTTATTTGCTCACCAGCAAAATATATGAGTGGGGCTTTACTTATTCAGAGACTCGTTTCAGATCTAAGGCTGTGCTTTTAATTACCACCTTCTGAATAAGCAGTAGCGTTTCTGTTTAGTGATTTACAAGTTTGATGACATATCAAACCACTCCAGAGATTAAATAATTGATTTTACATTGACATCTCTCTCTCTTATCATTTTTCTCTTCCCTGACAGATTTTCAAGATGTTTCTAATCATATCAATAAACTTAATGGGTCTTTTAAGCAACAGAATGGCCCTTATGTTGGCCAGATAACAGTATATAATTTGTCATCACATCTCTGTAAATATTAGATATTTGTTAATTTTTAGAAACGCTTATTTCATGATTCATACATGAGAATAGATCACTAATCCATTAACTAACTCACATTTGTGAACTAACCAACTTTTACAGTGTTACAATATTAGCTGTTCTTCAGAGGGTAGAAGCACCTTTAATAAATATTGTGCTTTCCCTGTGAAAAGCAAATGAATATATTTTTTTGTAGTAACCATTATTGTGGTTTTTGTTTGTTTATTTTTTGTTGTTGTTTTTGCAGTTTTTTGGCTGGGGCCAGGGTTGAACCTACCACCTCTGGTATATGGGGCCAGTGCCCTATTCCTTTGAGCCATAGGTACCACCCACCATTATTGTTTTTTCAAATAGTGACCATTATTTTGTTAACTGAGGGTAACAAAGTATTAGCTTCTCCAGTGTTAACATGTCTAAAGTTCTATGACTGCTTTGTTGAATGGTCCTTTGAAAATGAACTAGCCAAAAAGAAAGAAAGAAAATGAACTAGCCTTGTAAGATAAACCATATAGGTGACCCTGCCAATCACTCTCCTCCCCCCATACACCCCCCTCACCTCCCCCTCCCACCCCCTTCCCATACTCTAAGGCTATAATTAGGTTATGACATTCCTATAAAAGCTATGAATTAGTTTCAAAATAGGGCTGTGTACCTTGGATATTTTTTCTACCATTCTTGAGATACTTTACTGAGAAGAACATTTTCTAATTCCATCCATATAAACATGAAGGAGGTAAAG
>CAUYTI010013557.1:0-50677 GCA_963575145.1 Galago senegalensis | reverse complement strand
TGAAAATCTGAAAGAAATTGACCAACATTTGGAAGCACACCAACTTCTTAGACTTAGGAAGAATTGGTAATGCTGAACAGATCTATATCAAGTACTGAAATAGAATCAACTATATGAAATCTCCCAAAAAAGAAGAGTCTGGGACCAGACAGCTTCACATCAGAATTCTACCAAACCTTTAAAGAGGAACTAGTACCTATATTACTTAACCTTTTCCATAACATAGAAAAAGAAGGAATACTTCCCAACACATTCTATGAAGCAAGTATCATCCTGATCCCCAAACCAGGAAAAGACCCAACAAGAAAAGAAAACTATAGACCAGGCTTGGCACCTGTGGCACAAGTGGCTAAGGTGCCAGCCACGTACACCCAAGGTGGTGGGTTCGAACCAGCCCAGGCCCACCAAACAACAATGACAGCTGCAACCAAAAAATAGCCTGGCATTGTAGTGGGCACCTGTGGTACCAGCTACTTGGGGGGCTGAGGCAGAAGACTCACTTGAGCCCAGGAGTTGGAGGTTGCTGTGAGCTGTGATGCCATGGCACTCTACCCAGGGGGACAGCTTGAAGCTCTGTCTCAAAAAAAAAATAAAAAAGAAAGAAAACTATAGACCAATATCTTCAATGAACATAGATGCAAAAATATTCAACAAGATCCTAGCAAACAGAATCCAGCAACACATCAAACGAATTATACACCATGACCAAGTGGGTTTTATCCCAGGGTCTCAATGTACATAAGCCTATAAATATAATGCATCACACAAACAAACAAACAAACAAACTAAAAAAGACCATATGATTCTCTCAATTGATGCAGAAAAAGCCTTTGACAATATCCAAGATCCTTTCATGATCAGAACACTTAAGAAAATAGGTATAGAAGGGACTTTTCTTAAACTGATAGAGGTCATCTACAGCAAACCCACAGCCAATATCATATTTAATGGAGTAAAATTCAAAACATTTCCACTCAAATTAGGAACCAGGCAAGGTTGCCCATTGTCTCCACTGCTTTTTAACATTGTAATGGAAGACTTAGCCATGACAATCAGGCAAGAGAAGGTGATCAAGGGTATACAAATAGGAGGAGATCAAACTTTCACTCTTCACAGATGATATGATTTTATACCTGGAAAACTACAGGGACTCAACCAAAAAACTCTTAGAAGTGATCAAGGAATACAGTAGCATTTCAGGATACAAAACCAATACTCACAAATCAGTAACTTTTATATATACCAATAATAGTCAAGCCAAAAAAACAGTCAAGGACTCTATTCCCTTTATAGTTGTGCCAAAGAAGATGAAATATTTGGGAATTTACCTAACAAAGTACATGAAAGATCTCTATAAAGAGAATTATGAAACTCTGAGAAAAGAAATAGCTCAAGATGTTAACAAATGGAAAAACATACCATACTCATGGGTAGGAAGACTTAACATTGTTAAAATGTCCATATTACCCAAAGCAATTTACAAATTTAATGCAATCCCTATCAAAGCACCACCATCATACTTTAAAGATCTGGCAAAAATAGTACTTCATTTTATATGGAACCAGAAAAAACCTTGAATAACCAAGACATTACTCAGAAATAAAAATGAATCAGGAGTAATTATGCTACCAGACTTCAGACTATACTATAAATCTATAGTGATCAAAACAGCATGATATTGGCACAAAAATAGAGAGGTAGATATGTGGAACAGAATTGAGAACCAAGAGATAAACCCAGACACTTATCATCATTTGATCTTTGATAAGCCTATCAAAAATATAAATTGGGGGAAATATTCCCTATTTAACAAATGGTGCTGGGAGAATTGGCTGGCGACTTGTAGAGAACTGAAACTGGACCCACACCTTTCACTATTAACAAAAATTGACTCTCACTGGATAAAAGATTTAAACTTAAGACATGAAATTACAAAGATTCTTGGAGAGAGTGTAGAAGAAACACTTGAAGAAATTGGCCTGGGAGAATGCTTTATGAGGAGGACCCCCCCAAGGCAATTGAGGCAACACCAAAAATACATTACTGGGATCTGATCAAACTAAAAAGCTTCTACACAGCTAAGAACACAGTAAGTAAAGCAATAAGACAGCCCTCAGAATGGGAGAGGATATTTGCAGGTTATGCTTCTGACAAAGGTTTGATAACCAGAATCCACAGAGAACTCAAACTTATTAATAAAAAAAGAACAAGTAATCTCATTTCATTTTAGACAAGGGACTTGAACAGAGGCTTCTATGAATGATAGGTACATGGCTTACAGACACGTGAAAAAATGCTCATCATCATCTTTAGTCATCAGAGAAATGTGAATCAAAACTACTTTGAGATATCATCTAACTCCCATAAGACTGGCTCACATAACAAAATCCCACAACTATAGATGTTGGCATGGATGTGAAGAAAAGGGAACATTTCTGCACTGCTGGTGGGAGTGCAAACTAATACATCCCTTTTGAAAGAAATATGGAGAATACTCAGGGATCTAAAAGTATACTTGCCTTTTGATCCTGCAATTCCTCTACTAGGTGTATATCCAAAAGACCAAAAATCACTTTATAACTAAGATATTTGCACCAGATTGTTCCTTGTAGCTCAATTCATAATAGCCAATTCATGGAAGAAGCCCAAGTGCCCATCGACCCACGAATGGATTAATAAACTGTGGTATATGTATACCATAGAATATTATGCAGCCTTAAAAAAGATGGAGACTTTACCTCTTTTACATTTACATGGATGGAGCTGGAACATATCTTTCTTAGTAAAGTATCTCTCAAGAATGGAAGAAAAAATAATCCCATGTACTCAGTACTGTTATGAAACCCGTTTATAATCACTCACACTCTCATATGAAGAATAGATCACAACTATGGCCCAAGATGGAGGGTGGAGGGGGGAAAAGGAAGGGAGGGGGAAGGTCAGAATGAGGGAGGGTGAATGGTGGGATCACACCAATGGTGCATAATGCAAGAGTACATGTCAAATCTATTAGTCTAGAGTATAAATGTCTTAACACAATAACTAAGTAAAAGAGATGAGGTATATATTAACCCATGTGATGTAAGCATTCCTAATTCTATATGAAATCAGCACATTGTACCACACAAATGCATTGATGTATATGTGATCTATATGTTTTAAAAAATAAATAAAACAGAACAGTCTTTAAAAAACTCATAAATCAAGTAGAACTATTATTTACTGAGGTGTTGTTAAATAAGTCTTTCTCTTTTCACTATTTTCTGTAACTTTTTAAAGTAAAGATTATCTGTTCTTTGAAACATTTTTTTTTTTTTTGAGACAGTCTCACTTTGTCATTCTCGGTTGAATGCTGTGGTGTCATAGCTTACAGCAACCTCAAACTTTTGGGCTCATGTGATCCTCTTGTCTCAGCCTCCTGAAGTAGCTGGGACTATAGCCACAAAGCCTGGCTATTTTTAGAGGTGCAGACTTGCTCTTGCTCAGGCTGGTCTTGAACCTATGAGCTCAGGCAAGCCACCTGCCTCGGCCTCCCAGGGTGCTAGGATTACAGGCGTGAGCCACTGAGCCTGGCCAGCCTTGAAACTTTTTAATACAGTATTTTTTTTATAAAACTGAGTTTGAGACTTATGAGGAAAAGGGGTTGTTTTTTATTATTATTTAAATATTTTTAATATTCATCAGTATATTCAGTTATTTTGCCAATTTTGACCTTTTTTTGTTGTTCTAGGAACTTATCCATGTTTTCTAAGTTTTCAGCAGTTGGTATATAGTTCACTTTTTATTATTAAAGCTTTGTTGCAACTATAGTCATATCTCCTTCCTCATTCTATATTTATTTGCATCTTATTCTTTTTTACTAATCAATTTTACCCCTTACTCATCTTTCAAGGCCAGCTTTTGGTTTTCTTTTAATTATTATTGTTTTTAAATCGTTGTTCTTTATTTCATTGATTTCTAGTCTAATTTTTGGGTTTCTATGACTTGCTTTCGATATTTTCCAATAGATATAAAATTATGAATTTAGCTCAAACTACTATTTCAGCTGTATTTAACACCAATAATGTTTATTGTTATACAGGTCAAAGGATGTTTAATTCCTATGAAATTAAAGTGTCTTAATTGTTTTCAAACATATATTTTTAATTAATTAATTAATTTACTTATTTTGAGAAGGCGCCTCAAGCTGTCACCCTGGGTAGAGTGCCATGGCATCACTGCTCACAGCAGCCTCCAACTCCTGGGTTTAAGTGATTCTCTTGCCTCAGCCTCCCAAGTAGCTGGGACCATAGGCACCTACCACAATGCCTAGCTTTTGTTGTTGTTGTTGCAGTCGTCACTGTTGTTTTTTATCTGGCCTGGGCCAGATTGGAACCTGCCAGCCTTGGTGTACATGGCCAGTGCCCTACCCACTGAGCTATAGGCACTGCCAAACATACTATTTGTTGAATGATCTTCAGGAAAATATAAGCTTCTTTAAAATGGGGATAGTATTATCTAATAAATTAATGTTAGTTTTGTCATGAAAATCCTTTGGCAGAGAGGAAATGCAGTACCTAAACATAGCCATAAGGGGTCAGACAGTCATCAAGAAAACTAGTACTGATTTTTTTTAAGCACTGTCCAGTAACCACCGCAGCAATAAAATCTGAAACATTCTTTTAGCAGGGATTCTCTAACCAGTACTCACCTTCCAATTGAAGACTTATCCTCCAATGTTGCTAACAGGATTAGTGTATGAGAAATTTCCCTGAGTTTGCAATTCAAAATGCCCTAGAAGTACTCTGGCCACTCCTACCTCCGCTGAAATTCTTAGAATTCAGAGTACATTCTTACAAAAACCCTCAAGAATGAATGTCTTCTAGATGTCAGTCTGTCACTCACTGGTAAAGTGACTACAGGCAAATTGCTAAGCTCCCTAAGCCTCTGGTCAGCCTCATCTAGAAAATGGAATGATGACCCTAACCTCCTAGGGTTACCATGGGCATTAGATGAGGTGATGCTGGCACAGGCTCACACGTTTAAAAGCATGATCTTCGTTGTTTTGTCTTTTATAAAACGAAGGGACTGGGGAATGGGTCTCTAAATTCCTATCCCATGTGAATATTCAGTGTTTAATAAAATTACACTATCCTTAGAGAAGGTCCAACTCAAAAAAAGTGTTTCTGGGCCATAAACACATCCTGCTGTGATGGAAACTGAAGAGCTGTGTGTTTGGGAGAGACGGCGCTCAGGTCTGAACGCCTGGCCCTTCTCTGCTCACTCGTCACCTCATCTCAGTGTGCCCATCTATAAGGTCAGGCTGAAAGATCTACCTCACGAGGCAGGGTGACTGCCAAGATCATGTGTGTGAATCTCTTTAAACACAGTAGAATAACATCTGTATCTGAAAACAGGCGTAGGAAGGCCTCCCTTGAAGGATTATTGAGAAGAGCAATTCAGATAATGTGTATGAACTGATTAACACAGTATCTGGATTATACAGAAGCCTTAGAGACATAGTAAAGCACCAATGAATAGCAACATCTGAAACTGCGAACTATAAAATAGTAAGAATTGGAACTCAGCAGTGTAAACCGCTCCCACCACTGGGCAGGTGCCTGGGACTGACGTGTGACCGACCCTTTTTGCTGGACAGAAGTGCTTGCTTCTGCCAGCTACATGGCAAGGTGGAGCTGCACCTGTCCAGAATTACTGAAGGCTCTGGCTGGAGGTAAGTGAGCAACACCCTCACCCATTAATCATTTTCCACTTTGAAAATGGCCACCCTCAATTCTCTGTGCCGTCCATGATCGGGTGCAGAGGCTGCCCATGGGGAGAGACCGTGGGGAAGTGGGGCTGACAGAAGTTGTGCTGGTCTACCCCAGACCTCAGTGAGAGCTCAGTCTGGTCTGTTCCGCACAAGTTAAACTATAGTTTAGCTCTGTTCAAAGCACATCTCTGAACTCCCGCAACATGCCAGGCCCTAAGTTGGGGACTGAGGGCTCAGAGAGGAAGGTGGCATGGTTCCTGCTCCTGAGCTCATGGTGAGTGGTGCGTGCTGAGATGCAGGAACACAGGATGCTAGGAGGGAGCAGAGGAGGGGTGGGGTACTGTGGGGGGAGCCATCTGGAAGGAAAAGATGCCTGCGCTGAAATTTAAAGGATGGATTAACATAGCCTGTCAAAGTCAGAGAAAAGAGAAAGGAAGGTAGCAGGGTGCCCAGGCAGAGGGACTGCCTGGGACAAAGGTAGGAAAGTGATTCTGAGGGGTTGGGGGGTCCCGGGACACTGCGGCAGAGCCTAGGATGGTCTGGAGCGAGGAGGACCTGCCTGACACCCCCCTACACACATCACAGCAAGTCTCCCAGCCTGGCTTCAGGGTACACCACCTACATGGTGGCTGAGTGATGGTTAAGGGGCTGTGGACAGGCACTGGCAGGGCCATGGACCCCAGCCTTGCGCCGCAGCTTCATTACACGTGAAGTCACTTCCCAGATGGCCTCTCCAGAAGACCAGCCCCTACAATGTTGTGCCTTGCAGGCCTGCTGCAAGATGGACAGTACTTGACACACAGGACCCAGGATTTAAGTTGAGCTAAGAGAATTGACTGGAACAGAATTTCCCAGGTGCCAGGAGATGGCCAGGGAGGTGACACAGTGGCATAGCCCACACTTATTCTGAACTCTCCTGTCCAGCACCAGGGCCATTCCTTGTGGGCTCAGGATAAAGAGGGAGCTCAGGCATTTTGCTGAAGCCCTTCACAGGGACAGCTGAGTTCACTTTCCTCCCCTGTCTTGGAAGGCCAGGCTGCTACCTTATCAGCTCCCAGGATGAGCCTCCCGGGATGATCGCAGGAGCTTCTAAGCTGCTGTGAGGTGGCCTCAGACACAGCTGAACACTCCAGACTTACGCGAGCCTGGACAGAAGGTGGCACACGTGGAGGGAAGCCTTAAAGAAGAAGGGGGTGAAGCACACGGCGCTGGGAACAGCTGGCTGGTTAAACACAGCAAAAAAATAAAATAAAATTTCAGTTTGTTAGGAAGTTGCTTTTTGTTTTGGTTTTGGGCTATTCCAAAGGAAAATTACTGGCAACATTTCCTGCTCTATATAACCAAGATTCCTCAGGCAACTCCCACCGGAGAGAACCCAGCCTGGCATTTGAGTGGTCCTTAAATATTTCCTCAAGCTCACTTCCTTGTGTTTTAATAACCCAGTGACTTGTTCTGCAGGGCAGCGCCTCCCCAGGCCCCTTGGGCTGGACTATTTATCATGGCAGCAGCTGGAGGTAAGCTGGACACAAAGAGGATTTGCGTCCCAGGAGAGCTGGTCCCTAGATACAGAAAGCAGAGGAATTTTCTCATTAGTAGGAAGTCCATGGTGGGGACTCTGGGCTTTCATCCCATGCCCCCAGTGCAAATGGCAGCAGGGAGGGAGCCTCCTGGGGGTTGGGGCAAAGTGCTCAAAGATGCTTTCACTGGTCAATGAAGTTTCCAGAGTGCATTCGCTTGGGAGAGATGAAAGGTATTAAATCCCATCCGCACCCATGAAGCTTTCCAAAGGGAAGTGGGGAGTCCATCTGGGGACATGATTTCTTGTTCCCACTCATGGCGGGGGTGCAGTGAGAGACTCCATATGGGACATCCCACATCCACCACTGGGCAAAGCCCCGGGATTCTGAGGGCCAACATCTGGGAAGCCGTCACTGAGTTCTCAGCATAGCGAGGCTGGACCAGGGAATTCTATGGTGTGGAGAGAGGACAGAGTGTAAGCACAGAGAGTTCTAGAACACTCCCAGGATTCACTGACCTCAAAAGGATTCCACAATTCTCAGGGAGAACAGATTAAGCTGATGGAGAAGAAATTCTCTGAGTTTGTGACATCATCCAAGGTACAATCCTGGATTAGCTAATTCCATAAATCCCAAAACCTCGCTGGGGTCCCCACCAGCATGTGCACAGACTTTAGAAGTGAAGGGCGTTCCTGGTGGCCTCTGACTGCCAGTGTCCTTCTGGAAATGCTATAGGCAGATTCAGTCTGCAAGATGCAAACGCTGAAATTTGTTGCCCTCTTCTGCACTTGCGTGTCCTGCTAGCACACCCTGTCAGCACAGCCAGGAAGGAGGGATGATGGTGGCCTCCTCCATAAAGCATAGAGAGAACCAGGCATTGCTTTTCCACAGTGTTACTGCAGTACCCAGGGGATGGCGCTCAGCTCTGGGTAGACTGGGGATGGGGGTATGGTGTTTGAATAAATAATCTTTGCCCTCCAGTTTCTAGACCAGTGGCTTAACTTAACATGCAGCATTAAAAAACATTTCCTCAAATATTTTTATGCTAGAATTTTTCATGCTTGATCCCAGACAAAAATAACTAGTTTCCACAATGGTGGGAGAGAAAGGCATGTCCAAGGCACAGTTCACTCCCAAACAGGAGGAGCGTGCCGGAGCAGATTGGAGCCACCCATCAGGTCAGGTCAGGTCACCTGAAGAGTCACTGGAGCTTACACTTAGAGGAAAAAGTTGCTACTGTATTTTCAATGCGTTTTCCCATGCATGAAATATGGAATTGTTTTTCTTAAATTATGAATAGAAGTTTTTAAAGAGCCCTCACTTCAAATCTCTAGAAAACATCAAAAATTTAGATTCTTGCAATAAACAGGTAAAAGTATTAAAACTGTAAATTAGGACAGAACATACTTCTGTGATGCTCTGTGCTTGGAAGAGTTTGGACACACATTGAATTTTAGGCCATGTAAAGAAATCTAAAAAATCGCATTTATTATTTCTCATAGCCAACACAAACATTCTGCTGTGCTTTGTGATTGTGCTGGATTGGTTTTGTTTCTCCTGCCTTCCCCGACAATAATGCTGCCCCCACTTGTCGGGAAAGGGAGCTTCCTCTGAGAGCCCCGTTCTCTTCTTCCACCTCCTCTGAGAGACCAAGGGAGGGAGTGGAGCGAGATGCGGAAAAGGAAAAGTCTAGATAGGGACTCAGCCTCCACCTGAGCTTCCGAGGTAGAGCTGGGAGATCTGGCCCCTGGCACAGCTGGGCTGCAGGTTAGAGGGCTGGGCTTGGTCCCCCTTTGGAAATGTGTGTGGTTTCTGGGAACAGACCAAGATGCTCCTTTACCCCATTTGTTCCCCCACTTGCTTCCTTTTAAGGAGGTTAAAGGCCTGGCTAATTCTGGGCTGTGTTGACTCCTCTGGGTCTGTAATCTGACACTGGCCTGGGTGCAGCAGCTGGGCACGGGGGCTCCAGGCCACATCCTCTCAACATGTGAGCACCAAGGTTGTCCTAGCCTGACCAAGCCCTTGGGAATGATTTCCTGGGAGGTACCTAAGCCAGCAGCTCTGGGAATTTCACTGACAATGATGAGGGTTTACTTTGAGAATGTGACAGCAGCGCTGGCCCCTCTGTAGGTGACTGTTCGCACACGGACACAGAGCTCTGCCATCCCTTTCTTGGTGAAGGAGGGCTATGGACCCAGGTTAAGAATCAGCAGCCTGGAGGATGATCCAGCAGTCATTTGCATCTGTCCACCTTCCTCCTGACATCTCACCTGTGCACAGGATGTGGCTGGCCCTCAAATGATGACAGGTGGGGCTGGCAGAGGGACGCTTCACAGTGGCCAGAGGATTGCACCACGGCACATACTGATTGATCTCTCTCCCCATCAAGTACATCAGGCGCAGGTACCAGTGGCGCCATCTCCCTCACATTTCTACCTCTCTCTCTCTCACATTTCCAGGCTCACAAAGCAAAATGCCTACCATGCCCTCCACCCGACAGCTGCCTGGAGGAAGCCAATGACTCCCCCTCAGTCAGAAGGGGGACAAAACTAAACCAGCAAACCAAACCAAATCATTTTATTGTGCAATTTCCTTCTACCAGAATATTGCTAAAAATATAAATATTAACTCTCTAGATAATACTCAGGATAGGTCTGTAATCTTCCTCCTCATCCTCTAAACTGGGGCCAACTTTCTTGTTCTTTAAAAGTTGGTGGATTACATATACGTGTCTTCCACGTCACCCACATACGTGACGCTCATAGAGACATCTCCTTTTATGCAAGGGTTCTGGAAGCTCACCTTGTAAGGATAAAGAGCATGTTGAAGGGGTCAGGGATTAATGGAGAACAAGTGACTCTGTGGTTCCAATATCCTTCTAGAAGACACGCCCCTGCTTTCCTCCTCCTCCTCACTACCCTGCCCTCTCAGGGTCCAGGCTGTGTCAAGGCCAAGCTCCCAGTGAAGTTGGATTTAGTAGGAGGGTCCGTGGGGGTGTGGCTGCCATGCTGCAACCACAGGAAGGCTGGACTGTTGAGATGGACCTGGAAACCAGGTGGGGCATTACACGGAAGAGCTGGTTTGGGCCAAGGCCCTCAGCAGGAGTAACAGGAAGGAGCTGTTCTTGCTGGGCTTTGGGCAGTGCTTAGCCCCTAGTACTAGGCAGGACCTTTAGCACCTAAGGCCAGATGTCAGCCTCAGTCTCAGCCTCCAGAAGAGCAGCATTCATCCCTGCAGCTGGAGGATGGATGGGGTGGGGTGCCGGGGCACCTCATTCGGCATCAGAGACAAGTCAGAAGAACCCTGGGGTCACCTGGGCAATGGTCCTTGGACTACCCAGTGGGATCCCTTTCCTAATCCTGGAACTGAGGACCCAGCCTCCAGCAGCAGCCTGGCTACAGGTACCAGCAGCAAGCTGGGATCTGCAACCTCCATACCTATAGCTCTGCTATCATCTGGACAGAGCCACCCGGGTCTCTGGAGGAGCAGCAGCCCCAGAGCATGGTAGGTGCCTGCTAAGTTTCCTGTCTGAGGAGCAAACTCTGCTTCTGGTAGGGAGAGCTCAGATGAAACTGGCTTGCTCACAAGGTGCATGTTTGGAGACTCACCCCCATGCCCTACTGTGTGTTTTACATGATACTCCAAGGATTCTGGGAAAACTCACAGGACCCGAAATGCTAGTTCTGAGATTTTCTGACATCAGGGTCAGATTTCACATCCTGGGAGTAAGGCAGGATCCATGTGTAAGGCCCCACTCACTCCACCAGGGATGCAGGTGGGGAGTGAGGGGAGACCCAGCTTTGCAGTAAGCACATGAGAAAGCCTTGCTTTGGGGGGCAGTGGGAGACAGAGTGGGGGACAGGCATGGGAGGCTGTGGCAAGGCAGCATGGCTGTAGGAACAAGGGTGGAGGAAGGTGCCCATCTCCCAGGGCACCGCTGAGGCCCCTACTTCTTACTTAATGTGGATGATCCGTGCAGCAGAGGCCGTGGGGAGAGAGCCGGGGGCTTGGTGATGAGATGAACTGGGATGTGAGCTGTGGGCATCACAGAGTTCAAGGGTGGGAAGCCAAACAACGAACAGAAAAGGGGAGGCCACGGGAATCACAGGAGGATGACTGCCTCTGGCCTGTTCCAGGGAGGCCAGCGCCTTCAGCACAAGGTGCCCCCACTTAATAAAAACTTCACGGCCTCATGGTCCTCATCACACTCCAATCTTGCGCAGGCATCCCCAGCTCATGCACTTACTGCACCCAGGCCCAGACCTGCACCACTGCAGTCAAAACTGCTCCGATCCCATCACAGCTCTGTCCTACCTTCACACGCTTCTCCACTGCTCTGCTCCAGGTTTTCTTAGGACCAACCCTGACTGTCAAAACCACCTCTGAGTTCTTGAGCCGGCCACCCCTTAAGGCAAAATCAGAATGTCCCTGGCTGTGTCTTTACACACATGGCCAAGGTAGCCTCATTCCCTCTGTGCACAGAGCTGGTCACAACATTCTCCCAGGTGCCACTCCCAGACCGGCAAGGGGGACTTATTTTGTATTCTACCTCTGACAGATGTGGAAAAACCTCGGGAACCCTGGGTGACAGGGTTCAAACCCTGTGTGAACACTCAAGGTCTTAGGTTGGAAAGCATCTTGTCTGGCCCCCACTCTAGGATAGAGGAAAGATGGCAACCAGGGGCCAGCATTGTCTTAAGACCAGGAGGAGCCACGGCTGGGCTGTGGTCAGGATGTGTGGCTTTCTGGGCGAGGGCCCACCATCAAGCCAAACCCATCATTCCTTGTCCAGCCTTGTTCCCCCTTGAGGCAGGGGCCTCTGAGCCCATCAGGGAAGACAGGGAAGAAACCAAGGCATGGAGGGGAGAGGGAAGCCAGGGAGCAGGGAGTAGGGAGCAACCCAGGGGGAAGGTGGGACAAGCTCAGGGGTGGAAGTGCTCTAGCCCAGGCCCAGAAGAGATGGTGAGAGCAAGGTGGTTGTGCAACCCAGGGGGAAGGTGGGCCACGTTCGGGGATGGAAGTGCTCTAGCCCAGGCCCAGAACAGCTGATGGAAAATCAGGCTCAGGATAGCACCAAGTCCTTTTGCCATTCTGCACGCAGACTCTCCAACTAGGACTTTCCCACCCGTGGGAGGACAGGTCCTCTGCTAGTGTCTTGTATGAGGAAGACCAAGGGCATCGAGGAGCTAGGGCAAGGGCCAGCGTTCACAGAGGAGGAAAAGGCAGAGGCAGGAGCAGGATGGTGCCGGGCTGGGGAGAGAAGAGCTCTACTCGAAGGACAGCAAGTCTGGGTGAGGGCCCTCATTGTCAGGGCTGGAGGTCCGTGCCCGGGGACAGGAGCTGCTGTCCTCCCAGGACTCAGCCAGGTTACCGGGGCTCAAGCTGAGTTTGAGGCCGTTCCTCTCGATGAGGCCGGGGGAGGAAGCCCTTCTGTGCTCAGTCGTCTTTAGCTTGGCTTCCTCCTGGCTGTCCTTATGGATCAAGTCAGGTACTGACAGGGAAACCTCTCCATTGGGCACAGCCTCGCTCCCCTCTCCCATTCTCAGAGTGGCCTCTGGCTGTGACGCGTCTGCTGGGACCGGCTGGGCAGCAGGAGGGGAGTCCTGGGGCTGCCCAGGTGGCAGCTCTGTCCCATACTCCAGACTGCTTAGGACAGGCTGGGATGAAATCAGCATGTCCTGGGTAGTCTTCAGGGCCCGAGGGGTTCGCTTTCTGGTAATGGGAGGGGGAGGATCCAGCCGGGGGAATGCTTCTTGCAACACTGACCTGTAGGGTTGATGACAACAAACACGTGCGCTTTAAGGACGATAACACACCCGTAACTCCAACTGCACTCCCCACTCACCCACTAAGGACTGCTTTCCTGGAGGCTCTCATTCTTGGTTTAGCATGTGAGGCTTAGCACTGAAGTTGCTGACCCCCACATGCTAAACCATGGCTTTAACAATTGGCTTTTGGCTTGCTCCATCTACAGTGTTCAGAGCAGCACAAAGTGTGGTCTCTGGGAGTCAGGACAAAGACCACTGGGGTAGTATGTCCTATCAGAACCCATGTACCAGCCCTGGAAAGGATGTTACCACCTTGGACACACAGGTGTTTAAAACAAGGCCTGGAAAGAACCCGCTGGCATGAGGTGGGAGTAGCTTCTCCTGTCCCATCCCCAGTGGGCTCTGACAGCAGTCTTCTCTGCCACCAACAGTCTAGGACAGAGTTCTCAGCTGTGGCCGGGCATTGCAATCCACTTGGGAGAACTTCTGGGGCAATACTTGGGTTGGAGTAGAGGTCTGTCAATTACTAATTCTTTGCTACTCACTTTATCACTCTGAACTTGACGTACCTGCAAAACTGAAATATGATCTACCTTCCAGGGCTCCTGCGAAGGTTAGAGAAAAGGATGCAACTAAGGTCAGCCCTGTGCTAAGGACATGGTGGGGACTCGATAAACTTCAGCCATGGTTATGGAGGGTGAAGCCAGTGCTGGTGTCCCTATCCTTCAGCGCTTCCCCACAGGACAACCTCTCATCCCTTCCTCAGGGCCTCTCTCCTCTGGAGACACTGCAGTTTGTCCTTGTACCTATTTAAGTGGGGCCACAGAGCTGCAGATATGTTGGCAGGGAGTGGGGAGGCTCACCTTTCGTCCTCCAGCCAGGCCCCTGAGGCCTCGTCTGCCCCACTGGCCAGCTGAGCCCCTGCCGTCTTGTTGATCTCCATCACGCCCACACTGCCCAGGCCTGAAGGCTCCTTTCTCCGCAGGAAGTCATTTACTTTGGCCCCCATGGCTTTGCCCAGGTTCCTGAGGTGTTGGCTGCTACCCACCCAGAGTCCTGGCCCACCAGCCTCTGCGGGGCCGGGGGCTGCAGGCCTGGACAAGTGTGGGACGGAGCGGCTGGCCTGGAGCTTCGGAGTGAGGGCTGCATTCAAGTTCTCAAACATGCTGTGGTCAACTAAGGACAGAAAGGGAAGAGAGAGAAGTGGATGAGAGGGGAGCAGAACTGTCTCTTATAACATACCCCAAACTCGTAGCTTCATAAGGGTTTGGAAACATTCATGAAAGAGCCAACCAAGAGGCTCCTGAACTTTCCAGCACAGTTTTTTTAGATGGGATACAGAACCAGAAATTCCAGTTCTGCCCCACCCAAGTTAATGAGTGACTAACCCCAGCTGTAAAAAAGCATATTCCTTTCTACCTGCCTCCTTGACTCAGGGCATGACTCCTTTACCCTGGGCTCAGCAGGCCATTGGGAGTAATGAAAAAATGAGGTTGAAACGTAAAATGTGACATTTGTCCACTACTGTGATCATAGGCTATGCTCTCTGACTCAGTCAATGGGACAGGGGCTGCTGGAGGAACGGCAGGCACGCGGCTCGGTATTGGGACTTCCACAGGCACAGCCCGTTTTCCCCATGGATAACAGGCCAGCAATTCCTGTTTGTCCTGAGGTGAAAAGGAGCCAGCTCACACACAGAGAAGCTAAGTGATGCTTCCGAGCCAGTTCCCGCCAAGGTCCTCGGGGCCAGTGAAGCACTAGGACCTTGACAAACACTAGCTCACTTAATCCTCACAAGGACCTGGTGAGGGGAAGCCTGGGAAGATACCTACTTACAAAGAAGGTGGCACTCGACATACTGAACTGCCTGCCTGAGGGGACAGAACTAACTACTAGTGGAGCTGGAACTAGAACTCAGGTTTTCTAACCCAAAGCTCAAGGCTCTTCTTTGGCTCAGTTAACTCAAAGCACTGGGTATAGTCCCATTGGGTTGTAAAGGTCTGCAAGGGAAGCCAAGCCTCAGTCATCTCTGTATCTTCAACACTAAGCCTGGGTCTGGTATACAGACCAGATGCTCAATAAATACCTTAAATAGCCAAAACCCATTTGACAGATGAGAATGGTGGTGGCCAAGAGGGTAACTTCAAGGTTCATTACTGAAAAAGCTGGACCTCCTGGCTCTGAGTCAGGCTGTTCATATACCCACACGTGGGCATCCTCTCCCTACCCTGAAATCCAGCTTAATAATCAGGGAGCCAGACCCACTCCAGGGCCGTGGAAGCAGGCCTGAGTTTTTTGTCTATACCAACTACTCGAGATGTTTTGTCAGTCTGTGGAGGGAGAGGAAGCATTTGGTCCCTAGGCTCCTTTCCTTGTCAATATCTCTGCCAAGCATCTGTTCTTGCTAAGCCCCTTCTAAGAGTAAAGGATTAAGGACGGACTTTTTCTCCTGTTGAATTTCTGCATTAAGCAGTTCTTTCTGCCTACGCTGCTGTGCCCTGCGCCAAGGGAAACCATTCTCTTTTTTGTGGTTTCAGCAGTGCTACCTGCTATGGGCTGACTACAGGTAAGCCACATTCTGAGGGTCTTTGGGGAACAGCCAGAAATCCAGGGAAAGAGGAGATGAGCCTCATACTCTTCACCTCTGTAACTGCCCCTCATCCACATGTAGGTGAAAGCACCAGTGTGGGCTGGGGACACACCAGGGGACTCATGTGACAGCATCCCTGGGATGCCGGGCCCCATCTGGCTGGCCTCTAATGCAGACCCACCGCACTAGCAGCAGCTCTCGGCCCACCCATAGCAGTTAAGGTCTTCAAGCCAATGACTCTCCGAAGGGTGGACCCTGCCACATTGTTCTCTTCAGTGCGATTTACCTATTGTGTCTGATATCTTTCTCATTTTCCTTAATAATGTAATCTGCAAACGGGCAAACAAATATTTGGAAACTAAACCATTTAACTATCTTTCCCTAAACCAAAAAGTATATGGGCCATGATGAAACCACATAAAATACCCAGGGAAAGCCAGTCCCCCAGCACCTCCTGGATCAGATGTCCCCGAGGTGGTTTCCTTATTGGCGTAAAGTGAATTTTCAAAGCAGACACACTCATTTTTAAAAGTGTAACCACCAAAACACCCGTCAAGGTGATTTGTAAATGATAGGCCCCTATTATTATTTTAAAAACACTCTTTATAATAAACAACTTTGGATGACGCACCATTTTGGATTTCCTATCCTTCTGGCCATCTACCTTCCATAACACTGTAATCTGTAAAATACACCGAATTCCTAAGTGATCTGAAGATGGCCCATCACACACTCTCTGTAGCTGTCTGACTCTTTCTGGTAAAAACACTTAGTCTCTACAAGGTGTCCTAAAGGTCACCATACACACATACAGAGGAGGACAGTAGGAAATTGTAGCTAAACGTACCTTTATTTACAAAATATTCATTACAAATTTTTTATAAAATATAAGAATATTAAAAATATAAAATATGAGTTTGTTAATTTTTCCTATTTATGGTGACCTCTGGGACCCTCTGTGTAATAAAACAGCAAGCTCCTTGAGGGGGTCACATCACCTTAAGTGCTTTTTATCTTCTGCGGTGCCTTGCTTAGGGTCTTAGACAATTGCAGGCATTTAATAAGATAGTTTAATTGAAATCGGCTTGTAGATGAATTCTTCAAAATTGACTACCTGATGGGCTGACAATGTAAAGCAACTTCTCTCAAGTCTTTTTCCACTCATAAAAGCCACTCGAAAATCCCTTTATGGGAGAGTTTTGCATGGGCTTTTGAGGTTGGGCCAAAGAAAAAGTGCCCTTCTCATCAAGGTGGGACTGTGTCTGGGGCTCCCTCCGTCTCCACCTGCGAGGGATGTGCCATGAGCCCCTCTCTTTCTGATGGCTCTAACAACCTCCACATGCTGTCCTTCCTGCCTCAGAACTCGAGGCTTGGTGGTTCAGAAAATAATGGCGATGAAGGAGAGAAAGATGACTGGACCCCGGATGTGTGGCCCTCCCCACAGCACCCCCCCACATGCACATCCCCGAGCAAAGGAGGACACCTGGAGATGTGAGTCACCCACAAGGAAGAAGGTATCTTACCTGTCCGAGAAAGAGGCTCAGAAAGCAGGCAGGAAACAAATGAGAGAAAGACATATTTTACGTAGTGACCAATCACTTTAAGACTGTCACCTCCTGCCTGGGCCACCAGCAACAACACACCCAGGAGGACACAGCATGCAAGAACAGAGGCCCTGAGACCAGGAGAATTACAAACCCCGGAGCGACCAGGCTCTCAGATGCTTTTCAATAACTAACTCAAACAGGGTCTATATTTTATAAACTTCACCAACAGGCACTGAGAGAGCCAGCCTCTGAGACTTCCCCGCAATATTTAGAGCCCTGTTTATATTAAGTATATCTGAAGTTGTTAGCTGGCAGTGGGAGACATGGGACGGGCCACCAAAGCATGAAATTCTATGTCCTCTGGGTCCTGAGCGCAGCACTCACACATATGCTACTTCCCACGTGTAACTCACAAGGTTCCAGCCAGGAAAACATTCCTCCGCTCCAACTTAGAGCCTAAATTAACACCATGGGGAAACCAAGTGGCAGAGAGGTTTGCCCAATACCACACAAGTAGTCATGGCGGGGGGTCAGAAGTCACAGACACTGAACCCCAGACCCTGCCATCTGTCTCTAGCCCAAATGACACTGCCAGTACCTTCAAAGTTACCTAAGCAAGTGGCTTCCAATTATATCCCAACACATTCTAACATTCCAAACCAGGCCACAACAAAGGAATACAACAGAAGCCACATTTTCCCACTGTCCCTCTGGTGTTTAAACACTGTGCATAAAGATGGTGGCAAGGCCAGTCTCAGCTCCACGTCCAGGTGCCACCGCTGCAGAGGAGCCTGCTGGTATTTCTGCAGTGGACTTATCTCCCCACCCAACAGAAATTCATCCGCTGCTTAGCTCTAAAGCACTACTGCTAGTTGACGTGTGGCAATGATCTAAAGAATGGCACCTTCAGCTTATCTCCAAAGTGCCACCCTTATCCCACATCTCACTAGTGTTATGTGACAAAATCAAAGCAGAGAGAAGAGGCTGCCTGTCCTCTCCGGAGTCCGGAGCCTCCCCAGCAAACTGGCTCACGATGAGCAGCGTGGTTCTGAGTTAGTGGCTGCCTGGTACTCCAGTCACTGCTGCAAAACACACCAGCCATTGAAAAGGATATCTGGCCCCTATTTAAGTATGTACCAAAGAACTTAGTTTTGAAAGGATATGATATTTGTAACTTACCTTCTAATAGTTCAGAGAAAAAAATTAGCAGTGCACACAGGTATAGGGGGTGGAGGGAAGGGGGGGAAGGAGGAAAGGGGGAGCAGGAACAGACAAAGTAGTGGGGTGAAAGGTTGACTGGGAATCCTAAATGCAGGCTACATGAATGTTCTTTGTGTTGATTTTATTTTTTGTAACTTTCATATGTTTGAAATTATTTCCAAAGAAAACGTAAAAAAAGATGTATCTTCACCCCCCCAAAACAGAAACTAAACTAAAATGACAAAAAATATTCTGTAGCAGAGGTTAGGCAGGTAAATGAGAAGAAGGTCATTCAGAGAGGACAGAGGTTTCCAGAGCTGGAGGAAGGGCAATGTCAACACAGAAAAAAGGTAAGAAGAGGGCGGACAGACAGCATCACTGGCATTCTCTCTGTTTTTCCTTCTCTCTGGGTGTTCTCAATTAAGGCAGGCTACTGAGCAGTGATGGGGCAACGAAAAACTAAATCCTGAACATTTTTAATCTTGCTTATAACAGACTCTATCCATGTTTCAGAGGGGAAACCTAGCTGGGGAGTGGAATCATGGACCTTGTGATGTCAACTGCAATTAGAATGTTCATCGTCTGGACAACTCAGCCAACCTCTTGGGAGCAGGTGTGTGACCTCCATGTCCTGCAGTGGTCAGAATATGGAGAACTTCTCACTCCTCAGCATCTCTGGACCTCGAATCTCATCTTCTGCCCTGAGCACTTTTCCTAACATTATATCCTCACGTGCCACCAGCTTGCCAGGTAAACTCTGGTGCCCTTAGGGCCACAAAGATATAGTTTTTTAAAAAAATTGAGTATCCTGCCAGATCAGGGTACGGGACCACAATTTAGTGAGAAAGTCAAATTATACAAGGGGAGAAAATATATTTTCAAAAGGCTACATTCATGGTAAATAATTCCTGCTGCTTGTTAGTTCTGGCGAGGGAAGCACAGGGGAATCGTCTGCCAAGTTTTTTCTCCCTAGTCTGCATGAAATCTCAAGGCAGTGGTCTGCCTGCATCTACACAGGGAGCAGGTACTAGTTTTAGCTCTGTTTTGACAAGCTGGAGAAGACTTTACTTAGCAAACTGTCAGGGATTGTCTCAGCATCAGGGTGACTGATGAGCATGTCACGGAATAAAGGTGGACATTCTGAGGACCTCAGACCTGCAACATCGATGTCACTTGAGAGCTTGTTAAAATCACAGCCTCTCAGCTCCTCCCCCCAGACCCACTGAATCTGAATTATATTTCTAACAAGATCCTCAGGGGACTCACGTGCACATTAAAATTGGAGAAATACTGTTCTGTGTGGGCGTTCTCCTAAATACCCACGTGCCGGTACACATGGCATTTATAAATGTGTGCCCCTTGGAGCACAGCTACTACCCTGGGATTTGAAGCAGGTCGGCTTACTATCCCAGCATCAGCAGCTACTCTGGGTGTGCTGGGCAGCAAGGGCCCAGTTGGACCCTCTGGGAGGTGGGTGTGAGGTTATTTCCACTGGAGGAGCAGGCTTCTCACCCTCACGGGGCCATGCAGCCCTGGCCAGCACTCCCTCCCTAAACCCTGTCCCAGCATGCCCAGAGGCCTGCAATGCACAGTGAAGTCATATGTGTGATCAGACATAGGAGGGACAGATCAGGGGTGGGCTAGGCACAGAGGTGTCATTGGGACCATGTCTTAAATCCCCCTTTCCAGAACATCTTTCATAGACCTGAAGGAACAGCCCCATATGGAATTCTTCAGGATGCCACTCTGAATAGCTCTGCCTAGCCAGGTTCTAGAGGTCATTATTTTGCTTCAACTTTGAGATGCCTTGAAGCACAGAGATTGAGCCTCTAGGTATGTCATAGTCCCAAGAAGAGGACTCCCGACCTTGCTCAGCTTACCAGAGTGTTTCTTCTGTGACCCAGACATTGCAAAGACAGTGGTACCCACTGAGACATCCAGCCCAGCTCAGGCCCTGGCAGCCCAGTACCAAAGCAGTGCTCTCCGGCACGGGGTGCACAACACCACACTCTCAGCAGGTGAGACCATGTCCGGCTCTGGGCGGGGACACCTGAGAAGCTGAGGATGGACTGGGGCTGCTCCCCTAAGGGAAGGGTGTCCACCGGCTGGATGGCCACACGCTGCCTTTTCACCTGCATCTCCTACCTGGGCCTTCTGTTTTAGGAGAGACCTATAGGCCTGTGGAGGCTTCGTACCTCTCCTGTCCTGATCTCAGGCTGGGATGCTAGAGCAGTTTATGAGAGGGCAATACAGGGATCAGATAGGTCATAACCACTGGTGGTCAAAGAGGGACTGATGGAGTCCAGTAGTCTGGCTGTCCACTGGGCCACCTGTCCATGTCTATCCTCAGAGGAGTCAGAGGACAAGGTGTCTCCAGGGAGGGAAGGATGTGACAAGGCTTAGTGACAGAAGGGGCCAGTCCTGCCCAGAGCTCTGATGGCCACTGGTACCAACAGAAAAGGAAGGAACAAGAACGAAGGCCCCAGGGGCTCACCCCAGCCCCACTGCCACTCAGGATGGCAGCCCCGGTGGACCCTCTGGGAGGTGGGAGGGAGCTGAGGGAGGGAGCTGAGGTCACATGTGGTGCTTGTTTTCTTGCCCTCTGTGTTTGCCTGCAGCCTCCAGCCAGCTCAGGTCCCCTGCTCCCTACTATTGCCAGAGGCTCAGACCCAGCCCTTTCCTTTGCAGACTGCACACTGGGGGACACTCAGAGTGGGGAGCAGCTGAGGCGGAACTGCACCATCTACCGGCCCTGGTTCTCCCCCTACAGCTACTTCGTGTGCGCGGACAGAGACAGCCACCTAGAGACCTACAGCTTCCCAGAGGTGCAGCGGGACGAGGGCAGGGGGGACAGCTGCCTTCTTGAGGACGTGGCTGAGAGCATCTGCTCGTCCTCTTCCTCCCCAGACAACACTTGCCCTCGAGAAGCCACCAGGAAAACCCGGCATGGCCTGGACTCCATGGACTACATCACATCCCAGGACATCATAATGGCCTCCAAGTGGCACCCAGCACAACAGAACGGCTACAAGTGCGCGGCCTGCTGCCGCATGTACCCCACCCTGCACTCGCTCAAGAGCCACATCAAGGGGGGCTTCAAGGAGGGCTTCAGCTGCAAGGTGTACTACCGCAAGCTCAAAACCCTCTGGGGCAAGGAGCAGAAGGCCCGGCCCGGAGACAGGCTCTCCTCCGGCAGCTGCCAGGCCTTCAAGTAGTCCTGCCACACACCTCAGGTAAACAGGGCGGTGCCTGCTTATGACTCTAGAGAGATGCCAATAAATCAAAGTTAGTCACAGCCTCCTGTCCCATCTGCAGTCACCCTGTACCACCTGCCCGCCTCCCTGGCACCTGGACCCCATCCCCCTTGGCTAAATGTTGTCTAAACACCAGGCCCAACTCCCAGCCTCCTCCTCTCTTTTTAAAACAATGACACCACCTGACGTGTGGAGCGGGGTCCTCAAAGCGAGGTGCCCAGACCAGCAGTATTAGTACCCCCTGGGAATCTGTTAGAAATGAAATTCTCAGGCCCTACTCAGACCTACTGAGTCAGAAACGATGGGAGTGGGCTTGGCAATCTGTGTTCCAAGCAGCCCAGCAGGAGACTCTGATGCATGCAAGCGGGGGAACCCTGCTCTTGGACCTGGGCCTTCTGGTTGGTTCCCATATATGATCAGTGCTCCACACTTGGGAGGAGAGATGGAATGCCCAGTCCAGTCTGCATGGAGAAGAAATCTCTGCAGTTCTTAGATCTTCAGAGGGCAGGATACTGTGTGCCCCACAGCATACGGCAGGGGAAAGGGAGACAGGGCTGAGCCCAGCCCCCGTGTACACAAGCATCTCTGGCTAGACCAAAAAGGAACCGCTTTTGACTCAGGGGACATCTTTACATGGCTGCTTTGTGTTACGTCAGAACAGGCAGGTAAACGTGAAAACGTTGCTTCTTGTTACCAAGTAACAAGCCCTGACCCTTCCTCATTTCTGGCGAACCTCCCTTTCTGAGGCAGACAGGTAAGCATCCGGGACACGGCAAGGACATCTATGTATTTTGCACTATGTGGGTTTTTAAAAAAGGAGAACAGAACACTTGGTGGTCATCCTTTTAGGCCTTACTAACCCTCCTGCTCTATGTCTCTGATGACCCAGTGGCCCTTCCACTGCAGTGGTGCCTTGTCTTTCAGGGACCCTGGCACCCACCCTCTATCAGCCTTTGCCACCCTCATGGCAGGTGAGGGTGGGTCTCCTACACTCCCAATGGATATGCACCAGCTCTTTCCAGAGCCTTACCCTGCAGCTTAGCAGAGGTGCTCTGCTTAACACCGTGCTGCTAAAGTCTCAGGCGAGTGAGAGGGAAGATGGGCTCAACGCCCTCATCACATCATTTGCTGAGGCCACTCCAGCCCACGCCCCCCACCGCTGCTTCTCCCCCTGATCTACCCCTCGCTCAGCCAGACACCCAAAGTCTGCCTGACCATCAGAAACTCCAGCTGGACAGGGAGTCAGGACTTGTGCGTCATGACCCCAGCCCAGGTGAGGCAGTATCTGGGCATCACCCCTGGGGGAGCAGGTCTCTTTAGTCCTCACTCTGAGCTGCTGCTTCTCTGAACAGAGAAGCCACTGAGCCCCAGAAGGCTCCTTCTCGCACATGTGGCCTTGCACATGTGCCCCTCTATGGGGCTCCTGAGAAAGGAGAGGCACATTCAGGGTGGGGGTGGCAAGGAGACAACTTACGGTCTCATTAATATCCAGGAGAACCAGGAAAGTAACTGGCTCCTAGTCTGGCCTCCCACCCTCCACCAGCCCCACGCTCCTTCCTCTGGGGCATCAACATCCCAGGCAAGGAGCACAGAAAAGGAGGGGAAGCAATGAGGTTGGATGGGCCCAGCATCACAACACCTGCCCATGTGCCAGGCCGGCATTCCCATCCTAAAGACATGGTGCTTCCACAGTTCCCATGTAATGTATGGTCAGTGTAACACCAGGAACATCCTTAGAACAGAGCTGAGTAGAATTTCAGCCCAGCAGGAGAAAGTACCCAGCAAACAACTGACCAGCAGGTGCAGGTAGGAGGAAGCCAACTAAATGGAAAGCTGAGCTGTATCCCAGGTCACTGCCAGGTGCTTTGAAAACGCAATCTCCTTCACTGTCCTTACTAGCTTTAGTGGCACGTACGAGCCCCATTTTACAGATGAGATATAAAACTCAGTTCAGTTCCCTCAGCCAGAAAAGAACAGAGGGCGTTGTGAGCCTGATTTATATGACCTTTCCAACTTCCCTTCTGGCTGGACTTGACAGAACATTGGGCCTAATAACCCCTCTTCCTTCAAGATTGGGAAAAGCTCCAGCCAAAGGGACCCAGCTTCTCTAAAGTCTGTTCCAGAAGGCCCTGCAGCTCATCTCTCTGCTCCCTCTTTGTCCAGCTTCCTCCTCTCTTTCATCTACTCCTTGCAGGGAAGCCCATACCCGTGAGAGTCGGGATGCCCCTGCTGAGCTGTGTGCAATGGCATCACAACCCCACCAGGTAGGGAAGGGGAGAAGCCTGTCTTCCCCTACAGCAGCGGTTCTCAATCTATGGGTCTCGACCCACAGGAACTATATTAAAGGGTTGTGGCATCAGGAAGGTTGAGAGCCACTGCCCTACAGGATGAACATTTCTGGAGTGGCCCCTTTAGACTGCTACCAACTACGTATTTCAGACATTTAGTTGGGGAGTCAGTGAAATGGTTTAATCTTGATAATCTTAGTTATGTTGGAAAACACCTATGATGTAGTACTTTTTCAAGTGCTCAAAACTTGCTCCTGCCCTCAAGAGTCTAATAATATTTGGAGTTTGAAAAAATATCTGGGGTCCGCAGAGTCTGCAAAACGGGTATAGATTGCAAGTTTGCCAAGGACAACGCTGCTGACATTTCAGGCTAGACAATTCTTTGCTGTGAGGGGCTGTCCCGTGTATCACAGGGTATTTAGCAGTATCCTGGCTTCTAATCTCTACACGCCGGCAGCATGGTGGCAACCAAAAATGTCTCCAGACATTGTTAATCATCCCGGGGGAAGCAAATCATCTATGTCAGTTAAGAACCACACTGATATAGCCTGATCCTATGAGGCTGCTCTCTGCAAACCTCAAATGAAGTCACCACCGCCTTCCTGCCTCTCTGTCAGGGAACATGTGAATTCTGTCCAAATCCTACATCCTATGGAACCACATCACAGAATCAGTGATGCTGCCTGGCTTGAGACAGGGGTAGAAGTGAAGGGGAGAGAAGGAGCAGGTGGAACAGAAGCAGCAAGAAAAGACAAATGGAAAAGCTTGTAGAAATAAGAAAGGTTTATTTAGCAAAAGCCACTAGACTATAGTGACGACATCCAGGGAGTAAGTGCACTTACATTAACAGAATCTTTTCCCAGAGAGTTGACCCAACAGAGTTAATGACATAACAGTTTTAGGAAGTGGAGGGCTGGAGGGTTGGGGTGGGGAGGAGGTAGGAGGAAGCAGTCAAGCAAAGAGGAAACCAAAGAAATACAACTCCTAATCAAGGCCAGTGGAGAGAAATGAAGCCAGGAGGAAGTGTCACAGATAGCGTTGATATAAGCAGGAATATAAGGAATATAATTTTCAGTCCCCATACACAGTCCATCCTTTGTAGAGAAACTCTTCCCTGGCTCCGTAACTGTGAGAGGTCTCCTGAGCCCAAGAGTCTGCTGGCACCTGGGGCAGGCACCAATAAGGTAGGGACCTTGGGTATCCTCTTGTCCTCCATGTAGGGCAGAGTAGAAGGATGAAAAAGAAGGTAGAGTTGAGTTAGCAGCAGAGCAAGAAGCAAGGGAGGAGAAGGACAGGGTGCCATCACCGGGAAATCAGGTCTGCAACTTCCCCCTTTTGGCCCCGTTGCTCCTGACAGAGTCTTGGTGGCTGGTAACCCTTCAAGGCTCCTAGTTGTCCTTTGCCTCCTATCTCCATGTACCTAGTGTGAGCTGGTTTGGGGCACACTGGGGAAGACGTCAGTACACAAACTAGCGCTCCAGGAAGGGCCTGAACTGGGGAAAGGCTGGGGCCGAGGCAGGTAGAAACCACCAGGTAACACAGAAGGGGCGGGAGTCTTGAATGGGTCCCCAAATCAGTCAGTGATGCAGATGACTAGCTTCTCTAATCCATTAATCTCTCCATTTCCTTTCTTCTTTCTCTTCCCAGGCTTTTCAAGACCATTTTAGAACTGCTTTCCCCACTCACTCTCCCCTCCCCAGCAACATCCCATACAAGCCTTGTCCATTCACGTTCCACACACCTAACCCGTTGGCCTCCTAGCTTCATCCTTAGCACCTACTTGCCTCAAGGAAACAGATCTGGACATTTAAAATCCTACCAGTCTAAGAGGTCTAAGACTCAAGGAAGCCTGGCTTATATTTCTTAAGCTAGGTGGGCTCAGCCAAACTGGATTCCTGACAGCTGCTCCTTTGGTTTCATGGACCTCACTTTCCTGCTTCTTCCTTCCCTGTATATCTGGCCCTTCTCCAGCGGTTGATCAGAACCTATGATGAAACAAACAGAACCAGCCCTCTCCAACTCAAAGCACGTTAGGAAAAAGACAAATCTATTCAAACACCCTGGAGAGCTCCATTCTCTTCTCCCAATCCCACATACATGTACACACCTTCCCTCACGTGTGTGTATACACACACACACACACACATTATGCTGTCCTATTTCCACCGACACCCTGATGCACCAAGGAAGGCTAAAGCTGCATGTGTTTCCTTCACTTCCTTTAATTTGAACTTTCTGATAGACAAGAAGAAAAGTAATACACTTTTATTTCTATAAATTCTAAAGCAAAGCTAAGGTTGACAAACTCCACTTGGAGGCAACCGTATGTTTCTCAATTGCCCCTCTAAGGACACTGCAGTCTGGGTCTACAGCTGGTTGTCCAGGCCTAGCATGTCTCAAGTTCTCTCTCTTAGGCATTTGAAAATCAGTAAACAGCCACTTACGGCCCCACAGGAGCAAAAGGAGCTTTCCCTCACTGCGCCAGTCAGCCTGTTAGCAAGTAATGATCCCTTGGCAAGGCCTAGATGGTAAAAGATAAGAGAATTGCACATGGCACCTTTTACAGGTGTGTTTGAGGCACATATCCACAGAGATGGGCTGAAGGTGATGTGGCTGTGGTCCCTGACCTAAGTGGCAGTGATTCTGAAGGGTGGACAAAAGCAGTCTCAGCTACCAGCCTGTGTCCATTTTTTTTCTTCTTCCCCCTTTTTTTTTTTTTGGCAGGAAAAACTGACCCCTACTGCCCAATGGAGGGGCCAGGTTGAAAGATAAGGCTGGGGGTTCTGGGTCTCAAGAGGCTTTCACAGAGGCAAAGAGATATAAAAGCCTCAGCTGGCACAAGGGAAGGAGGGGCTCCTCCTAGCCTCCATGCAGTGGGATGGGCTGCAGGCAAGAGGCACTGGGCTTCCCAGCTGAAGACTTAGACAGAAGTGACTTGGGACAGATAAAGAGGCTCTTCTCCTCCTGGACTCTAACAGCCAAGGCCTGAACCATGTTAAAGCTCCCAGGCTCCCTCTGAAGCAACAACCAACATCCAGCCAGAGAAAACCTTTGGATTCAATTCCTCTTAGAGCATATCCACGTGCCAATTCCATGCTCACACTATAAAAAACAGCCTGGCTTTTACAGCCCAGAGCATTCAACCTCTACAATCTCAGCAAGGGCCTAGAGAAGGAATTTCTCTCATAAAGGTCTGAGGCGGGCTAGGCAACTCATAGCATCCTGATATCCAGAATCAAAGTACCTGAGAGGGGACTGATGTCTTCCCTTCATGGTGGGGACCATGGAGGTGGGGAGAGCAAGGAAGTACAAGGTGTCACACACAGCAGAGGGGCCCATTGATGCAGCAGGGAGGAGCTGGTCCCCCTGCAGCCTGGGGGTCTGAAGAGGGGCTCTGCCCCACTCTCCTTTAGTCAGTCACAAGTAGAAGAGGAGCTGATCACCTCTGGGAATCCAATTTCTTCCCCATTTTACCTTTCAAAGCAAGGCCCTGCTCCTTTTCTGGAACCTCACACTCTTGGCCCCTGGGCATTACCCTCAGCAGAGGCAATCTCTGGGCATCCCCCTACCGGGGCGGCAGCCAGACAGGGCCGGTCACCACACCGCCTCCTGCGCCAGCCATCTCCTCGCCTGCAGCACCTACACGGCAATCTCATCGTCCAGGCCATCGCCCAGCTCCTGCCTCTGCAGGACATTCAGCAAGCGTGGCAGCTCTTCCTGGGACCATGAGTCGCGCTCCTCGCTCTCGTCCGTGTTGGACTCGTATTCCGAGGCGATGCCAGACTCCCGGAACTTGATGAGCTCCAGGCTGCCCAGGAGCGGCCCGCCCTGTGCCGGGGGTGGGGTGTCCTCGGGCGGGAGAAAGCGGAAGCACTCCAGTTTCACCAAGCAGTCGCGCCTACCTAAGGGGCTGCCCGCCGGGTGCGCAAAGTCAACCAAGCCCGCGCCCAGGGGCGGCGAGTGCAGGTCCTCGGGCTTAGGGGTCGTCGGGTCACAGAGCACTGGCAGGGCTCCGGAACGGAAGGTGATCTCCAGCAAACTGTCCTGGGAGCCCACTGGATGGGGAGACAAGAGGAAGAGCGGCTTTAGGCAAAGTGGTTGACTGGGGGGCCTGTCATCTCACAGTCCCTCTCCTGTGGGAGAATCCCTCTCTGACCCGCTCAGCAACATGGCTGAGGTCCCTCCCTCCCGCTCCCAGCAGCCTAAAACTGGGCCATGAGAACCGTGCGCGTGGTGGGGAGACCCCTGCAAGTCTTGAATGGAGATTGTGAAAGGACAAAGGTTGACCAATTGAGAGAACCCTGGTAAAAGCACGTGGTCCTCTCAGCCCAACCTTGTAAGTCAGCCTTCATTAGGATACAGCAGGGCCTCAACAAACAAAAACCTAGAAAATCCAGAGAGGCTTAGTGGTGGAGGCCAGTGGTTCCCAGTCCACTTTAGAGCTTTGGGCCACTTTTAAAATGACAGCCCTTCGCACCAGACCCTAATGATACAGAATTTCTGTGGGTGGGACCCATTAATGTGCATTTTAAAAAAAAATTGCGGGGGTTGGCATTTGTAGCACAGTGGTTATGGAGCCAGCCACATACACCAAGGGTGGTGGGCTTGAACCCAGCCTGGGCCAGCTAAACAACAATTACAACTGCAACAAAAACTAGCTGGGCGTTGTGGTGGGTGCCTGTAGTCTCAGCTACTTGGGAGGCTGAGACAGGAGAATGGCTTAAGCCCAAGAGTTTGAGGATGCTGTGAGCTGTGATGCCACCACACTCTACATAGGGTGACATAGTGAGACTCTGTCTCAAAAAATAAAAATAAAAAATAAATAAATAAAACTCCTGGGATAGTTTGGAGGAGCCACTGGTTTAGCCAGAAAAACATTAGTTTTGCAATTAGATCTAACTGAATCTTGGTTCAACTCCTTGCTAGGTCTGTAACCATGAGCTAGTTACTTAACTTCTTTGAGTCTGTTTCTTTGTCTGTAAAAGGGGCATAGCATCTATCACCACAGGGATTAAAAGAGCTGCCCTAGTTTTAAGGTAATTGTGGGTATTTGTTGGTCACAGCTAACACACATTCTGACCACGTACACAACCCATAGGTAAGTTCAAGGGAGCAGTGCGGAAATAGGCTGCCTTCTACTGCTTCCTGGTCTTACCTGGAGGTAGCAGGGTGTAGAGGCAGCATCTCAGCAGGCAACCTCTGCCACTGCCCAGCAGAGTGACTGGTCAGTTACTCTACTGCCTTACCCACTAGACAGATATGCTGCTAATAGCTTTTTTTTTTTTTTAAATACAACAGAGTTGTGAAATATTCAGTGCAGAGGTAATAAATTCATAAATAGTTTGGTGTCACTGACAGAGAACATGATACCCAATAGGTACTGGGCTGTATTCTGTATTGGAAAAAGCCCTGTGAGAAAGAAATGGGCTGCCTGAGGGTGCAGATACCAGAGCCCCCACCAAGTAGAGACTAGAGGACCATGCAGTGGCAGTGACTCCAGGGATGTTTACAGCCAAGCCTAGGCACTGAGATTAGACAGCAGCCACGATCTCCACTGGCCCTGCAATTCCCTAATTCATGAAGTATTTGAAGAGGACAAGTAAACAGGCCTTTCTTTTCCTCTGGACTACAGGGGCAGGTCAAGGAGCCAACAAAGCATAAGCTTTAAGGAAAACAGCCTGATTTCCAGAGCTTTCACAGAGGCAGGCAAGGCTGGGGAGGGGGGGCTGGCTTACTGGCATTCTGTCCTGACAGCTTCAATTCCAGCTCCTGCACCTGCTTGACCAGCAGGGAGATGTGCTGGAGCATGTCCTTGTTCTGCAGCAGAAGCTGGTGCACTCGAGCCTGGGCCTCCAGCCGCGCCGCAGCCTCAGCAGCCAACTGGTCCTTCAGCAAGTGAACCTGCAGGGAGGAGGTGGGGGCAGAGGAGACAGGACATGGATGCACGTGAGGGCCACTGGAAGATCACAGGGACCAGAGATGCCCTCCACCTTCACAGAATGGACATCTGGGCCCGCAGCTCTAGAGGAAAAGGACCCACGTAGTTTTCACTGGCCTTGTGAAACTCTCTGTGGGTCCCAAGAGAGGCCCAGTGTGTCACTCAGGTACCACTCTGGGTTCCACATTGAGGGTAAGATGTAGGATAACAGCCATCTCATCTACCCCTTACCTGCTCCCCTCCCAGCATGCCATCTGAGCTTTTAGAATTCCTTCAACACCTAACGTAGCACTGCCATGTCAAGGGAGTTACCTTTTCTCATCCTGTCTCTAAGAAAACAATAGATATATTGGCTCGGTGGCTAAGAATAGTGTCACAACAAACCCTCATAGAATCTTTCCTCCCTCTCCTGTGCTCAAACATAACACGAAATAGAAGCATTACATAGGGCATTTAAATTAGTGAGGTGGTTGTAATAAAGCCTGCCTTTTGGTGGGTGTCAGCTTCTTCCATGACTATATTCCCTTATTTCCCAAGGCAGGTACCTAAGACTGTGATTCATTCTCAGCAAGGGTCAAATGTTTGCTGACCCACTCATAAGAGGGTCTCCCCCAAGAACTCCAGGAGGGCTGAGGCAAACAGTTTATAGCACCCTCAATAATTCACAGTCTTCTCAGCAGCCAGCAAGGGCACACTCTTGCATGCTTGGGGCCCAGTGGTGTCAAGAGCTCTGTTCTTGGTGAGTAATTCTCAAGTGGAGGTAAAACTCAGTGGGAGGAGATGGGGCAATTATATCAGGACCCTGGCTTCAGGAAACTGACTCCCAAGGCCAATAACAATGTTTATCCTCTCAGGTGATTCTTGTGCCAAGTGGATAAAGGGTTCTCCAGGGAGGGTTGCAGAAGGTCCCTGAAGAAAGGGAACTAATGACTTTGGTGGCATGGACCAAGGCAGCTTATGGAGAAGAAGGTTTTCTTGGAGCAAGAGCACAGTGTGGTCAAGGACGGGGTCAGGTGACTGAGGTGAGAGCAGTGGAAGGAAGATGGAGGAGAAAGATGAGAGCTGGAAGCATTAGCTAATTCTCTTGCTCAGAAAATAAATCCTCAAATTTCCGAAAAGGAGTCTGCTCTAAAGAGATTCCCATTCTATGGGGGAGTAAAGGAACTGCTCACCTCATAGTCTGGCTACACCTGGCCAAGCAACCTACCAGCCCAGTGTGCCCCTCCCCGCAATCAGCACTCAGAGAATTATACATGCTGGGTACAGTGGCTGCTTCCTTCTTGCCCATAGCTGGGGACCTGATCTTGCCGTTGGCTCTGCTTCTAACTGCATGGAGCCACTAATGAGATTAGCTGCCACTTTCCATTAGTGGGTCCCCAGGGCTGGACCCATCTTTCCCCCAGGGGATGACGTGTAAGGAATCTAAAGTAAATCTGTCATACATAAAGCCCTGCTAAGGTGCATAAAATATCAGAACTGATATTTTAGTCAAGAAGTCAGCTTCATTTGCTGGCTCATATTAGCTGCAAAAAAGATCTGGAGTGGGGTGAGATTAGGTATGAAACCGTGAACAGATTGTTTGGTTTCTGTCCCTGTTTCCTGGAATATAGCACCCCAAAGCCTTGGATCTCCAGAATGATAAAAGAGTCTTTTGTATAACTGATGAGATGCTCGGTGGTGGGGAACTGTAGGTATCATTGGGATGGAGGCTGGTGCCAGCAAAGACCAAGGCACGATTAGAGCCTTGGGACTTTCCTGTTCCAAACTCAACCTCTGGGGAAGGGAGAGGGACTGAAGGTCAAACTGATCGCTAATAGCCAATGATTTAATCAGTCATACTTATACAATGAAGCCTCCTTAAAAACTCCCAAGGACACGGTTTGGGGGACTTCCACATAGCTGAACATGTGGAGGTCCCTGGAGGGTGGCACGTCCAGTGAGGGCATGGAATTTCCATAGTCCTTCCCATATACCTTGCCCTGTGCATCTCTGCCAGCTGGTGTCCCTTGTCATGTCCTTTCTAACAACCCCATAAAGGTAACTAGAATATTTCCCTGAGTTCTGTGAGGCACTTTAGCAAATTAGCTGAACATAAAGAAAGGGGGTAAAGGGAGCCCCAATTTATATCCAACTGGACAAAAGTATCGGTGATAACCTATTACTTGTGAGTGGCATCTGACACTGTTTCCAGGTAGAGTGTTATAATCAAATTGAGGCTTGGCGCCCATAGCACAGTGGTTACGGCACCAGCCACATGCACCAGGGCTGGCGGGTTGAAACCCAGCCTGGGCCACCTAAACAACAAAAAATAAGTGGGCATTGTGGTGGGCACCTGTAGTCCCAGCTACTTGGGAGGCTGAGGCAAGAGAATCACTTAAGCCTAAGAGTTTGAGGTTGCTGTGAGCTATAATGCCACGGCAGAATATGGAGGGTGACATAGTGAGACTCTCTCAAAAAAAAAAAAAAAGAATCAATTCAAGCCAGGTGACACCCAGCTGGCCTCCACGGCAGAACTGGCTTGCTTGGCTGGTACATGGGAGAAGCCCCATACGTTTGGCCATAGAAATGTATTGTGATGTGAGAGCACAGCAGGAGGAAAGTGAGTTTGTTTCCTCCTACTGCCACTCAACAGGGAAAGAAGTGTCAACGACATTTTAATGTGGATGTCAGATGGTAAATGACAATTAAGACTTCATCCCTTGGAAACTGAGGCATGAAGAAATTTCACCTAAGAGTCCCCCAATCCCTTTGGTTCTAAGGAACAGGGCAGTTATGTGGAAAGCCACAGACAAGCCCGGGAGCAGGGTCAGCCTAACCTTGCATCTGCAAGGGCTGTGACTTATTCTAACCAAGAGCCCCACTGAAAGCAATGCACTGAGCACATTAGTGCTGCTAACTATTCCTTCCCTCTTCTCTTTGCAACCAAACAGAACCGTCAGAGACCAATGTGGAACAAGGCCTCTCAGTGGACATAAACAGAAAAATCAAAGGTTTCTGCACACTGCTGATGGGTATCTGTGGGGGCTCCTTGCTCTCATGGTACAGACTCCGATTCCTGTGCCCCAACCTCAACGTTTCAGCAGAACAGGCCGCTTGAAAAAACAGCAGCCCAGGAGCTGGAAGGCTGTCTACTGCCAGGCAACTGTAGGTAGGTAGTACACTCTCTCTGCACCTCAGTGTCTCCACCTGCCAACTGACTACAGGCTCAACAGTTGACAAGCCCATATCCAGGTGGTTAATGCTAGGGCTGATTTGGTTTTGGGTTTTTTTTTTTTTTTTTTTACCTTTTTTGGAGACAGAGTCTCATTCTGTTGCCCAGGCTAGAGTGCTGTGGGCCTAGCTCATGACAACCTTAAACCCCTAGGTTCACGTGATCCTCCTGCCTCAGCCTCCTGAATAGGTGGGACTATAGGAGCCTACCACCACACCTGGCTAATTTTTCTATTTTTAGTAGAGACAGGGTCTTGCTTTGCTCAGGCTGGTCTCAAACTCCTGAGCTCTGGTGATCCTCCTGTCTCAGCCCTCCCTACCCCCAAGTGCTAGGATCACAGGCATGAGCCACTATACCTGGCTTAGGGCCAATTTGTTAATAATCACTGAAGAAATCCCTCATTTTCCCCTTGTGGAGTCTGAGGACTAGGATTGAGAACAAAGAGAAGTTCCCTCTTACAGTGGCCGGGGAAAAAAAAGTTGAGGGCTTCTTCTCTAGGTGCTCGTGTTCCAATGGGAGGAGCTACTTGGGAGGCCCTTGAATCGAACACTTCCATGACAGATCCACGGGCATCAAGTGCCTGGAGAAAAGCTCCTTGTAGCAGTTTAGATGCGTTTACCTGTGCAAACACAGCTACGCCATTCCTGGTAAGTTCAAGCCCTGAGAATATGGATCCGCCACTGCCCAGATCAGCACTAGCAAGCCCTTCTGTCCCTGCCATAGAGCCCCTGTCAAAGGGGCATGGGGTGTACAGCTGAGACCTCATGCTGCAGCATTCTATCCAGCCGAAGAGCCCAAACCAGGCCATGCTGACATAAATAGGCCTGGACTTCTTTTGCCTTTGAAGCAAAGGGTTTTGTATCTAATGCTGGCTGTAACTGGAGGCCCTGGAATGAGCCGGCCTTATTCCCGGTCTTGGGGTGGGCTGTGCGCCTCGGCATTCTGTGCTTTGTTTCTCCATCCACACAGCAGGATCAGAGCACCACCTCCTCCCCGACAGATAGGGTGTTCGTCTGCGTTCGGCATGCTTTTCTTCCAAAGAATAAACACCTTTTACAAAAGTAGACCGTATTAATGACTGGAAAGGTCCGCGTTGGCTTCCTCTTTCCAGAGCTGTGCCATCTTTGGCGATGACTATTAAGATCAGGGACTAAGGCAGTGGTGGGGCACACAGTAGGTGGTACTAGGCTCACACTGGGAGTGCTAGTGCTCAGAGGCCCAGCTCTGCACTCTGTCCCCGTCGCCACATGCACAAGTTCACCTCTGTACCCTCTAGCTCTGCGCCACTCCCCACAGCTCTGACACCCACCCTCAGCCTACCCAGCAACACCAGACCAGTGACCCACTCACTTTCCGGCCTACTTGCCTGGACTCCAGCTCCTCCATCAGAAGTGGGGGCAGGGCCAGGCTGAAGTTAGGGAGCAGCAGGCACATGGAAATGGCAGTGGAAAGAACCAGAGCAATTGGCCGCCCCCCATACACACACACATGCAAGCAGGGGCAGGTGGTGCTGTCTCAGCATGCACACAGCAGGAACTCGGGCAGCGCACACCAAGGTGCTGGGGACGGGGTGAAGCCACAAGAACAGGTGCTAACTCTAGGGTCCGGGATGTGGATACACGGGTTTTTTGGTTTGTTTGTTTTGTTTTTAAGCACTATTCCATTAACTGACCACAGCAACACATAATTGGGAAGCATAAATAACTAATTCCTTGCTCCTGAACAAGTAGAAGTAGCAGCAGGTAGAGGAGAAATCTTTAAATAGCAATCCCAAGCTGCACTACACGTTCCTCAGGAGCTTGGCTAGCACTCAGCAAACTGTGCACAGACCTGGCCTACTTAACTGTTGCCAGCCAGCCGGTGCCCAGATCCAATCTGGGGCTGTGTAGGCCCAGCCAGTGGCCATGCAGGTGCCAGCTACCTCCCAGCTTTGATTCAAGGCTTGGATATACTCTCATTCACACCCTTGAACTTCTGGTCCATCGAAAAGCAGGAAGCTAGTGCAGCCAGGCGAGCCTCATGCTGGAGCAGGAAAGTGGCAGAGGGATCTCGGTATTCACTATTTACACATTAAGGTCTAACTCAGAAATACATAAGAGTTGGTTGGACACCACCTTTGCCAGTGTGCCGTTAAGATCAGGTTTAGAGTAAACTGGGAGAGGTCTTGAGATCTTAGACCAAATCAGAACACTGTGAAGGGGACTTAAACCGGGTCCCCGCAGCAATAACAGAACCAGACTGGTCTGTGAGAGTAAAAGGGACAAAGAAGGGGACAAAAATGATGAAACAACCCCAAGAGTACAAGTGTTTGCAAAAACCTGCCTTTATCTTTAGGTTTTTATCTAGGAACCATATAGGAAAATCAGATGCTCCCAGAGGAAAGGAAAATGTATTCCCACCTGAAATACTGAGGTCATATGCTCTGACTCAGTGGAATTCTGGGGACTGCTGGTAGATTAATAAAGAAAGAGAAAAACCTCACAACTTGGTGGCAACGGAGTCTGACAGAACAAGTAAAAGCTGACATCATGCTGAAAAATGGAACCATCCCCACCCACAAGCATGCTGTGTTTGGTCTATTTCAAATGTGTGAAAGGTGCCAGAGAGAGTATCTATTAGTCCAGCCACACCTCTTATACAATTGATTTTACCCTAGGATACTAATAAAAAGCCCTTGGATTAAACAAGACAAAGCAAGTGAAAGAAAAAGGAGTGTGCAGGGCTGGGAAACCTCTACCTGAAGGTCAGTGCGGGACTGAATCCATCTCCAGGACAGGGGACCAGTCAAGAGGTACCATACCACTGCTGTGGGCAGCAGAAGACACGAGCAGCAAGAAGATGATCAGGGACTGAATGACAGGAAGGGCAGAGAGAGCTGGAGGGCACGATCCAGAAAGCCAGACGACCTCAAGGTTCTGTCCCATCTGAAGATTCTGGAGTCTACGACTCTACCAACAAGGGACATAGACTCGGCTGTGGCCTTTCAATCATTTCACTGCTTGTAGTGAGAGGCAAGCAGGGAACTGTCAACTATACTCAACAGATTGCGAATGAGCAAGAAGCTAAGGGTGCCCAGCCTATGGAAGTGGCCGGGAACTGAGAAAAGCACAGGAAGAGAATCCCCAACACCACACTCTTGCCCTCCCCTAGATTCACTGTCTTCTAGGAGAGAGGCAAGTAAAAGAAGGCCAGGGCAGGGATGCCCTGGTGAAACAGATGCTTGATTCTATGCCAGAAAACTGCTCCTAGGGTTTTGTCCTGACCCTGGTCGACCCGGAGTCTTATTGCCTTATGGACTGAGTGCTTCCTTCTCCTGAACCACGACACTCGTGTGCAGATTATACATCTGCAAATAGTTTCTCTTTCTTACTTAGCAGTGACTTCAAATTCAAATGACTCTCTGATAATATGTGTATCATGAATATGCATCAAGCCCACTCTTAGATAAACAATAATTACTTGGCAATTGATACACTGAGAAAGAAAAGAATTATGGTTGGAGCATGGATTTGTATTCAATGGGAAACTTGTAGAAATGATGTGACTCTGGGAATGGCCCCCCTGTACTGGAGTGCTCAGGCTTTGTGCTGCTGTCAAGCCACCACGCTAGGGAGGAGGGGATCCTCAGACTGCCAGGCCATCATTAACTACAAGAGATGAATTTTTTTGTTCCACAAAGAGGAATGATTTCTTTTCTTCAAATATAAGACAACGTTGGTGACATTCCCTCCTTTCTGTTGCTGTTTTGGAAATACCTGCAAATCCTCCTTGTATCACTAGATACTCTTTTGTTTCACAGCCATACTTTTTGAAAAGGCATCAGTAACTTGACAGCAGTGTCCCCCGGATTCTACTCTACTGAGACTGTATCACAAGAAATTCTTTTCAAGACTCAAGCGACAGCAGTTCCCGTCTTGGCCAGGCTGCTGGATGCATCCTCAAGGTGTACACACAGGAAAAGACAGATCTGCCTGGGTGATTCACGCCACCCAAGAGCCAGGAGAAGAGTAAGGAGACACAACAAGGACCCATGAGCACCCCTTGGAGAGGTCTGCTCCCTACCATTCTAGATTGCAGAAAATTGAAGCAGCCACCAGGCTGGTCAAGCAGACTTAGGACGCTGATGCACACAGGTGCCATCCACATCCCTTAGCAGCCCTCCCAAACCCTCACTGCCGCCCCCCCCACCCTCTCCAGTTATCTTTCCACTCACTAGGCCTGGCCCTCACCTCAGGATTCACCTTGAAATGGTATAAATGAACGTGTCTTCAATGCTTCCTGATTGCCTATGATAGAGAGGAAGCTCAGATTCAAAAATCCCACAGAAAAGTGCACTACAGCGCCCTCCACAGAAAGCAAACAGGAGGAGTTCCTGCCAAAAGCAGCAAGGGACGTCAGCTCGCCCCTACCCTACAAAGCGGCAGGAGCCTAACAAGTCTTTGGGATCTCAGCCAGTTCTTCTCATTATGGCTCAAATAATGTACCAAATTGCTATAAGATAAATTCCACTGTAATGAATTTCAGGGCCAGTACTGTATCAAATACGGTCTGGAATAAGAAGATCATTCAGTGGGGGGCTTGGACATCTGTTATGGACAAGGAGGTTGGGCTATCAGGGGACCAGTCTTTGCAAGGGTGTTTGGCGCACTCAGACTTTGAGTAGTTTTAACAGTGGTACTATAAAGTTACACCTGTCCTGACTCTGAAGGCATCCCTTCCCACCCCAAACACCAGGAGAATAAGGCAGGAAGGGAAGGGTGGAATTGTGAGCATCTTTTTCCTTGATAAGTTCAAGTCATTAACCAACAACATCCAGCCAAGCCAGCCAAGCCCAGCTCAGAGCGGGGGACACACGGGAAACCAAAATGTGCCTTTCTGCCCTCACCCGTGCCCCTCCCCTCCCCTAGACCCCCACAAGCAATGACCCGACAGCATGAGCGGTGGTTCCTAATGGCTCCCTGAACCTTAGACCTGCCCTGAGCCCCTTGCTAGGGAAGGTGCGTCAAGCCCATGAGAGTGGAGCCTGCGAGGTAGGGAGGAGGCTGAGGAGAACCTGGGCCACAGCCACTTGCGTCTGCTGCTGCTGCTGCTGGAGGAGCTGCTGGAGGAGCTGCATCTGGTGGTGTGTGGACAGCGGCGTCCCCGTGCCCAGGCCTGGGGGCTTTGAGGAGGAAGAGGGAAGCAGTGTCCTGGGCGAGGCTGTGAGCTCGGGCTCCTGGGGCTGCGGGGGGCCCTGCAGGAGAGGAGAGAAGACACAGGGCAGTGAGCTTGAGCCCCTGGGGCTGTGGGGGGCCCTGCAGGAGAGGAGAGAAGACTCAGGGCAGTGAGCTTGGGCCCCTGGGGCTGCGGGGGGCCCTGCAGGAGAGGAGAGAAGACACAGGACAGTGAGCTGGGGCTCCTGGTAATATAGGGTGCCCTTCAGGAGAGGACAGAAGACATGGCAGGTGGGCAGGGGCCTTCTTCAGTCCCCTCAGCCCCATAATATACATGGCACATACCCGGGGAAAGTGACGCAGCAGATGACAATGCTGTGTTTTCGATGCTGATGGGGACAGGGCTCCAGGGTATAACTGCCTGGACTGGGAACACCCAGCTAGAAAATTGTACCTGGACACCTAGGTAAGTGCTCAGATGTGATGAGATGCAGCCAGTGGGTACTGCCTCAGCTCGTCATCACTTCCAGGTATATCCCACTGTTGAGTTACTTGAGGTTCTAGACTTGGAAGTATCTATTTCAATAAGGCACAGCTACCTACCACCCCCGCTGAGAGCAGGAAAGAGGCAGCTTCAACTAGTAGGCCCCCATGAGCTGGGCACTGCAGGAGGGGCCTCCCTCTGCCCCACTGCCTCCTGACCCAGGGACAGCAACCAGGGAAGGAAGTTGGGACAGTAGTCTGGAGAGATCCTCTGCTAGATGGTGGCAGTTTCTGTCCCTCACCTCCTGGGGACACTTTTACCAATACAACTGCAACAATTCACAGATTCAATGGCAGGTAGGACATTCTGCTTCTGGTGGTTCTGCTGTCTGTCCCTCATGTGTGTAAGAGGAAGGCCCCCAGGGACAGAGGGGGCTCTTGTTGCTCATAGAGGACAAACTGGGCACCAAGGAAACTGCAGTTAGAACTGTGCTGCCCTCCAAACTAGACTGACTCTTCCTTTGATGAACTGGCCTAGTGACCTGCACCTGAGATGAGACGTACAGATGACAAGGAAACAGGTGCCCAGATGCACTGAAATGGATGGGAATCAAGGAGCAGAGACACTGGTCGGTAATTTTCCTTCTGGGTTTGCTTTTTTTTCTAAATTCAGTTTTGTCTTCAGTGGGAATGTGGTCTCAAGTTCTTAGCTTTAATCCAGATCATGTTAGCAACTCCCAGAGGTCTCAGCCATCTCATCTCTAAGATGTCAGGTGGAGTTCAGAATAACGAAGGAGGTCTTTCCATGTCTAACATCCAGTGGCCCAATTTCCAGACCCATGGTGCATGATACAGAGTCTCAATGGCACAGTCACCAACTTCAGAGAGGGTGACTGACTCTGCTCCATTAGCTAAGCCACAGGGGACCAAAAGTGGACACCCAGGGTGAGCCTTGAGCAAACACTGTCTAGGGAGGAGATGCCATTAAGGGTAAAGGGGGGTAGGCAGATGAAAGGGATCTGGTGCTAGTGGGATTCTAGGGGGCAAAGCCTGTCGGTATGAGCTCTGCGGCATCCTGGCACACAGTGGCACCACACATCAACACGGGGGCTGATTCTGGAAGTCAGGACCCTTTGAAAGGCAGTGAGACCTGTCCCAGCAGCACTCACTGGGAGCACCTTACTCCCAAGGAGTATCTCACTCAGTGCTGAGCCAGCAGGGGCCAGGAGGTGACTGATGGCCTAAGGACACACATGTGTGGGTCACCTAGAGGGGCCACCTCCTTCCTACCTTGGAGCCCGTGTGGGAGATTCCTTCCTTCCCTACAGCATCCAGATCAGTTACACCGCGGCTGAATTCCAGGATGTCATTCCCCGGGAGTGGGACATCTACTGCGTCGATGTCCGTCTCCTCTGCGGTGGCTGTGGAGGCCCTCTCTGCTCCGGTGAGCTGGCGGCCTGCACAAACAACAGTGGAGTCAGGGAAGGGACACCAAGAACAAAGTCCTCCTCTCCCAGGATTTCAGCTTTCAGGTATGTCAAGCCGAGGCTTCCTGACATTTTTACACATCTTTTTGCTTGAGTATGTTAATGTCCAGATCAATAAAATGTTTCCACCTTAATATCTTTTCAAAGTCAAAGAGAAAATTTCCTCAAGCCTGGATGTGACAGCTTTGCCAGGTTGACATGTTTATACTGACAAGGTGTGGGGATGCTGGAAGAAGTGGGGGTGACGGTTATCCCCACCTCATCTCAGCTCAGGAACAAAAACAGCAGAGGGAGAAAGTCCTGCCCTGGGAGCCCAGACAGGAGTCTTCTGGCCTGGCTGAAACCTGTTGGACAAGGAGCCAGTGGCCTCACTCCCCGGGCCTCAGTCTCTTCACCTATACAACCAGAGGCTCTGTTAGGTGGACAGGGAGGGAAGGCCCCAGTTGACTCTGTTCCATTAGCAAAGCCACAGTGGACGAGATGTGGGTATTCAGGGTGAGCCTTGAACAAACATTGTCTAGGGAGGACACTGGGGGGCAGGGAGGGGCTCCATGAGAGCAATAAGGGCAGGGAGAGGTGAGGCCCCATCTTGACCCAGTGTCAGTCTGCTGGACCTCAGAGCCTGATGCTCCCACCAAGAAGAGGCCATGGGAGGTGGCAAGGGTAGGAGTGGGGCTGCTTTTCTGCACCTTCCTCATCTGATTTTTCTGCTTCCCACTTTTCTTCCTCCCCACTGAAGTCAGTGACTGTGCCTTTAATCCTTGCACAGCATACAGCTTAGTGCCAGCATAGGGAGGTCCCATTATTTCTTGTTTTTCTTCCTTTCCTGATCCTACTTCTTGGACTCTATAAAAAACATTTGATAGTTCCTGGGCATTTCAAAGGAAATGCTTTCCTTCTTTACATTTGGGATTAGGTTCATCACTACTGTCTTTGAATAAGATTTCTCAAGAGTTTTCAGAGACCACATACCACCTGGAAAAGGAAAGAGGTAGAAAGGAGCAGGCAACACAGACAGCTGATATCTGCTGCCGCAGCTCCGCAGCAGCCAGGCCTCAGTCATCCGAGTGCCTGCCTTGAAGAAGTTTTCCTAGGTAAACCCATGAAAGTCAGCTGGGGAAACAGCCTGGTATTTAAAAAGTACACAGTAGGCTTGTTTTTCACCTTTGCAACCCTCACCAGGCTATCCCCCTACCTCCTGGAATAGCCAGGAAGAAAAACAGAAAGGATGGTCCTGGGCATGGCCTGGGAGGGCAGCTCCTCTGCCCCTTGGTAACCAGCAGGCAGAGGGCACAGGGAGCAGCCCACCTTTTCCCACACCCCTACAGAAGTGACCTTCTTGAGAGGCAGAGGGGCTAATGAATAACCTGTGGCTGGTTTTTGCAGGTGAGTAGTCCTGGGAACTGAGCATCTGGTTTGCTATTTCTGTCCAGGAATAAACGGGGTGAAATTTCCATCCACCCTCAGGAGCTGGGCTTCTGCAATGCTGTGTATGGAGCACATGGTATCGGACATGCCTGACCATCAACCTGAGGCCATGCCTTTGTCCCAGTCAGGTTTTTCCTGAGGATCTGATACAGAGAAAGTGTCCCATAAATACTGACAAAGGCAACAGTGTTGTGAACGGGGCAGCAAAACAGGGAAGTGGGCTGTAGCCTCACAGCCCCTCACCTCTAGAGATTTTACTGATGAGGACTCAGAAGCCCCAGATACAGGTTTAGAGATTCCCCTGCCAGGTCAGGTGGAATCAGAAAATCTCTCAGGTTCTAGCTCTGCTTTTGGTGGAATCATAAAAACACAAACTACTCAGCTATTCTGTCTATACTAGTGCAATTCCCAAACTAAAGTAACTAAGCACAGACCATAGCGTGGCTTCTGAGAGATCTCCTGCCACAAAGGTGATCATATTTTGAGTCTTGTCCAGTTAATATAGTTAGTGGGCCCAGGTCAGTATAGTCACTGAGCTGGGGTGACTGTAAGCTGGGGGTAGGGCTGGGGTAGGCAGAGAGGACACCCTAGACAGAGGGCTGCAATCCCTGTGTGCCTGTCAGCACATCACACAAGACAGGACCTGGAGGAGGAAATCGCAGCTAATGGCCTTCAGGTCCTACCAGATAAAGGAGGAAATCTGGTATCTGCTACCTTCCTGGCACTGAAAAGCCCAAGGGACAAGAAATGGCATCAAAAAAACTTCCGGCAATTCCACTCATGTTAACAGAGAGAAGAAAGACGAAGATTGGGGGAAGGCCAGTGCTGCTTTCTGAGCTGCTTCATTAAACTATTTCTATCTAATACATTACATAGTAGTGAAAAGCCATCAGACATAGGAAGTCTGACAATTGCAAAGGTGCCACCATGTGCTTTCACTGACAGCACTGCACAAACAACTTGGTAAGGTTTCATAACCTCAGTATATCAGTGTCTCACAAAGATGTTCATGTTAATGTGTGGTGGTGTCTTGCTGAGTGGCGTTCATTATTGTTATTGTGTGTTTTTGTGTGCTGTCACAACAATATTGGAGCTTAAACTAGAGCAACAAACAAAAATTGGTAAATTACTTGTTACACTTGGTTAGAGTAGATGTAAAATCAGGGATGTGTTAGTCCATGTTTATGGGAGTTAGGCCATGGAGAAAATGGCAGTGTAAAATGGATCACCTGTTTTTCTAAGGGGAAAGAAAGTGTCAAGAAGAGAGGTCAGGGCAGCCAGTGTCAAGCAGAACTGATGAAAACATTGCAAAAATTCATTGAGTTATGCATCAAAATCATCAGCTGACTGTGAGAAGCACAGCAGATTAAGTGAACATCCACAGAGAAACAGTAAGGAAAATCTGAACTTAAAATCTTAGCCAACAACTCATGGCTCTTGTATCACGACAATGCACCAGCTCACATGGCACTGTCTATAAGGGAGTTTTTAGCCAGTAAACAAGTAAGTGTATTGGGACACCTCTCTATTTACCTGATCTGCCCCCTAAAGACTTTTTTCTTTACCCAAAGATAAAGGAAATATTGAAAAGGCAACATTTGATGACATTCAGAATATCAAGGGTAATACAATGATAGCTCTGATGGCCATTCCAGAAAGAGTTCCAAAAGTGCTTTGAAGGGTGGAGTAGGTGCAGGCATCAGCGCAGAGCCTCCCAAGGGGAGGACTTTGAAGGTGACTGTAGTGATATTCAGCAATGAGGTATGGAGCACTTTTTCTAGGATGAGTTCACAAACTTAATTATCAGATCGCATATGCTTATTTCATACGTGTTTATTAAATACCTTACAGAGAAAATCTAAAGGATTGAGCATGAAGATGAAAAAGCAAAATCTGTGTCTTCAATGCTTCTCCAGCCTGGCAGAATAAACAGACAGAGAGAACAGCTGTAGCCGGAGTTTGTGTCACCTGCCAGGGAGCCACCCACAGGGCAGGACCACTGAGGAGGAGCGGCTAACTCCTAGTGCAGAGGAGAAAACACCTGAAGGAGGAGTCCCGGCTAAGGCAGGTGAAGAAGTGCGCAGGTGTGGGGCAGGGCAGGGCTGGGAAAGGCACCCCAGGCAGAGGGCAAGGCAGGTGCTAAAGTGGATATCTCCTCATGTCGGGGGTAAGGACCATGACTCCATAAGGAGGCCTGATCAGGGAGCGTCAGGACTTTATCCTGACGGACTAAAAGCAGATAATACCAAAAGATTTTCATTGTGTAAGATTTCACCCTAGAGCTGGTATAGAGTGTGATTTTCAACAGGTGTGCCATGGCACACTGGTATGCTGTGAGAAGATCTGAGGTGTGCTGTGAAAAATTTTAAAGATCATTAGTTAAATCATTTTCAAAAGAAGTTCAAAGCACAGTAAATATATTATTTTTTAACTCTTTTTTTTTGATCAACACAATTTAAGCGTGCCATGGCAGTTAACTATAGGTTCAAGTGTGCTATGAGATTAAAAAGGTTGAAAAAGACTGGTGTGGAGGATAGATCCAGAAAGGACAGGTCAGTAATCTAAGTGATAAATGTGAGAATGAAAGCTAAGAGAGCACCAGTAACACAGAGGAGAGGCTTTGAAGAATCTTTAGGGGGCAGAAATCACAGCACCTGCTCATTAGAGCAACAAAGGGGTAGAGATACGTGTAGGGGGAGTTCTAAGACTTCTGAGTTAGTGACTGAGTGGAGATTTGCATCTGACAGGGAAAATCCAGGGGGAATAGGATTATGGCTATGCAGATGAGTTCGGTTTTAAACCTGCTAAAATTGTGAGTCTATAAAGTAGAGTTAGCTACGAGGCGGTTGGGTATGTTATGGACCGAATGTGGTATCTCCCCAAATTCCTGTGTTGAAGCCCCAACTCCCAGTGTGATAGGATTTGGGACCTTTGGGAGGTGATGAGCTCAAGAGGGTGCAGCCTTCATGATGGGTCAGTACCCTTATAAGAAGGGACATGAGAGATCTCCCTCTTTCTACCACGTGAGGACACACAAGAAGGCAGTTGTCTGCAAGTCGGGAAGACAGTCCTTCCCAGGCACCAAACTGGCCAATGCCCTGCCTTTGGATTCTCAGCCTCCAGAACTGTGAGAAATAACCATCGGTTGCTTCAGCCACCCTGTCTTTTGTATTTTAGTATGGCGGTCCAAGTAGACTAATATAGTACATGAATAGAAAGTCCAGGAAAAAAGTCTGGCCTAAAGATAAACGTTAGTGAAATCATAGGAAGTCAGTAAAAAAACACCAGGGAGCAAGTCCAGGAGAAATTCCAGCACTTCAGGGGTAGGCCGAAGACAAGTCTGCAAAGGCTGCTGAAAAACAGGGAGCAGAGCCCAGAGGGAGGGCGTGGGCCATTCCCAGGTCTGGCTGGTAATTTCTACAAGGGCTGGCAGGGCAACAGACATCAGATTGCTGGACTTCGAAGAGCTAATGGCAAGACTGGGGAGTAAAAAAGGAAGTAGTGAGTACAGCCAAGTCTACAAGAAGCTGGGCTGCCATGGGAAGGAGAGAGAGGTCATAGGCTGGGGAGATAAGGGACAAAGAAGGCTGATTTTGTTTTATTTTTAAGTCGGGAAAGACTTGACCATATCTATCCGCACTGGGGACAATGTCAGCACATCGGCATAGCAGAGGATCTCAGTGAAGATTCAGGAGTGTCAGACAATTGACTGTTCATGGTTCCAGAAGAGGCAAGGTAGGAATGGAAAGCACAGGGAGGTGAAAGGGTCTTGTGTATAAGAGAAATCCCTGTCCCCTGAGACAGAAGCCAGGGAGAAGCAGGACTGCTGATGGGCAAAGTAGCCCTGGCCAGGTGCAGGCAACACACTTCTGGGTAGCAGTTCTCACAGCACTGTTCTGTGTCACTCAGCTAACATGAAGAGTCCTGTGTTTTAAGGCAGAATGTGGGTTCTGCCAGGCACTAGGATAGAAGGAAGAATAAGGGGAGAGTGCTTGAAATGGTTTTTTTACCTTGAAATTTCAATCATAACTTTAAATGTCAATTGCACTTACTATGCGCCAGGCACCAGTCTAGTTAAAGGGTTTTACAAGTAGTTGAGTATCCTTACCCAAAATGCTTGGGACCAGAAATGTTTTAGATTTTGGATTCTGGAAGATCTGCATAGATACACTATCTTGAGAATGGAACCCAAGTCTAAACATAAAATTCACTTATGTTTTATAAACACCCTAGTTAGCCTCAAGATAGATAATTTTATACTACATATGTATTATAGTTTTTGAACAATTTTGTGCCTGAAGCAAAGTTTGTGTACTCTGAATCTTCAGAAAGCAAAGGTTATCAGTGGTGAAATTTTTCCTCTATGGCATCATGTCAGTGCTCAAACAGTTTCAGATCTTGGAATGTGTTTTGCGATAAGGGCTGTTCAACCTATATTAACTCATGTATGATCGTAACCACCCTGAGAGGCGGTTACTAGAGGTGGGTGGGTGGGTGTGGAAATGGGGAGATACAGGTCAAAGGATTCAAAGGTGCAGCTATGTAGGGTAGGTAAATCCAGCCTCTAACACACAACATGAGCACCTTCGTTAACGATACTGTGTTATATTTACAATTTGTCCTCAGAGACTAGATTTTAGGTGCTCTTGCCACATTAAAAAAAGTTTTATTTTAAAGATGTTCTTTTCTACCAAAGGGCTTCAAGCCCTTTCACACATTGGATTGTCGACAGTGGGGGAGGAGTGTTGCCTCCAAGGCAACGGGGAATCTCTCCCAGGAAATCCTCTCTAGGAGCAGCTGGAGAAATAGCACCGGACTCAGGAAGGCAAGCTGAACAGGAGTAGCGGCCCCACCTGGCTCTGGGCCCCAGGGACTGGCCAAGGGCAGCAGCTGCCAAAAGATACAAAAGAGAAATCTCCCCCTGGGTAGGGAACCGTAGAAAGAATGAGAGAGGAAAAGAAAGGCAGGCAGAGAAGGGAGGCACACACAGTGAGGGTGAATAACTCGTTAAAAACACGCTGAGACCCAGAGGGAAGCACCGGGCAGACATCCTGACAGACAGCAAAGCCTCGGCTTTCCAGGTCCTCAGGAGCAAAGTGCTATCTGTGCACACAGTGAAGAAAGAACCTGCCGGCACATTGGGTGGACAGCTCCACTGGGAAGGTAAACACCGCATTAAATGAAAAGTTCCCAGACATGGAAAATGAGATTCCTTTAAAAGCCATCAACCAAAAGTTCGACCCTGGAGCCTCAAGGTGGCTCATTACAGAAAACAATCCTAGCAGAGCCCATAAATGCTTGTAGGGGAAGCAGTTATGGAAAGAAGACATTCCTAGTAATCTAAAGACTGTAAAAAATGAGAAGGTCTTGAACAGGAAGTGACAGTGGAGCCGGGCCACGAGCAGCCTTCCCTGAGAAGAAAGCAATTCCAGTCCCAGATCCAAATGCTGATTCCCAATGCTCACACTCTCAGAACCTTTAGCTGTATGGCCACGGCCCCACACTGCAGCCAGAGGGTGCCTGACTCATCATTTACTAATAACTTGGGCCATCATAAAATTATAGTACTGAGAGGACTTACCTACCTCCCCCACTGGACAGAGAGGTCATGTAGCCTAGAGGCAGCATAGAAATCTAGCTAAGTAGCTCACTCTTACAGGGCACGTCTTCTATCCTAGGCAGCCTGCTCAGGTACACACACTTTCACGATACTGGACAGAGGAGAACAGATCCAGAGAGAATGTGGAGTTGGCTGAGGATAGAGGTAGAGCTGGGATTCAAGTCCCATTCCTGTTGCCCTAGTGACAGAACCTAAGCCCTTAGTGGCTTCCCTAGCCCACTGCTGGGCACTCTCTCCATCACGCCTCACTCTGCCTCTTCACTTCCGTGAGGGTTCATTCTACGTGGTGGCTGGGCTAGGTACTGGCACCCAGATGGTTGGTCAAACATCATTCTAGATGTTGAAAGTATTTTTTTAAATGAGATTAACATTTAAATCAGTGGGCTTTGAGTCAAACAGATAAGCCTACATAACGTGGCCAGGCCTCACACATTCAGGGGAAGGCCTCCATACAACAGAGACTGGCCTATCTGGATGGAGGATGAGGGAATTAACCCACAGAGGGCTTTTGGACTCAACCTGCTATTCTTTCCTGGGTCTCCAGCCTGCCAGCCTATCCTACAAATTTTGGATTTACTAATCCTCCACAACCACGTGAGCCAATTCTTTAAAATCAATCTCCCCCCCCCAATTCCCCTCACCCCACTGGCCACAGCCTCACATACACAAGGAGGGGAGACACTGCAGCTGCCTCCTCTCTGCAGGGATGTCAATATGACTTATAAAAAGCACACCCAACCCTTGCTTGACCTCCTGAAAGAGACCCTCTGTGCTCTGTTTGACATCTTAAACCTTAAACATACTCTCCTGGGCCAGATGAGTTTTCTTACGATGGACTCAGATGTTCCTATGTGTAGAATATCAATTACATTCTTCTTAGGGAGAGGAGTATTGAGATGACACCAACTAGCTGAGGTTTCATGTATATCAAAGTAATTGGGAAAATTATCTCCAAAAGCGTAACAAAATGGAGCGGTAAACATAGTTGGTAGGCCTGTCATTTCAATACCAACCTTCTATTATAGCCAAAAGGGTGTAACTGTGCTGTCTCTCCCTATAGCCATGATCACCATCAGTATCTTCTCATAACACTCTGTTCAGCCTTCTGAACAATCCCATCTACTCTCCCTGCATCCCAAGTGTCATCATTCCTTACTAAGGGAGCTGTTTAAAAGTCATTCCTTGTTGAAATCTCTACTCAATCTCCATGTTCATTTTGGCATAGAGGAAGCATGTAACAAATGCTTGTTGACAATGACTAAAACATACACACTCCTTGGCCACACTCACTGTTTGTCTGTTTATTCAACAAGTATTAATGGTGCTAGGAAGTTTCTACCCTCCCAGAGCTGGCAGTCCACTGAAGATACAGGACACTACACTGTATGTCCAGTATAGAGTGAAATAAATGTTAATGTTAACCGCATCCGCCAAGAGTAAAGTGAACACAAGAACCCAGGAATAAAAAGGATTTACATTTTCTAGAAGGGGGACCGGGCACAATGGCTCACGCCTATAATCCTAGCACTCTAGGTGGCCACGTTGGGCAGACTGCTTGAGCTTATGAGTTCAAGACCAGCCCAAGGAAGAGCAAGACTCTGTCCCTACTAAAAATAGAAAATCTGAGGCAAGACGATCACTTGAGCCCAAGAGTTTGAGGTTGCTATGATGCCCCAGGGACTCAGGCTGTGGCCTGCGGAGGCTTTGCGGTCTGTCGCTAAATAAATAAATAAATAAATAAATTTTTGGAAAGGGAAGGGAAGAGAATGGGAGAGTTGGAGCTTGAAGTCAAGCTTTCCAGATGACATGATGTCAGGGCTGAAGGAGGAGTAGATGTCTGCAAGGTGAACACAAGGACCCTTGGCAGAGGGAACAGCCCTGCCAGTGGCCAGAAGGTACACTGTGGGCAGGAAGAAGCTTAGGGTACAAAGGCTGAAAGAAAAGGCTAGAAGTGATCCCTAAGGAGCCCCCACTTTTTCCCCAGGGAGAATCCTCCACAGTATCCCAGGAAATCACATCAACCCACCCGCCCAGCAGACCACTGCAGGGGCTGGAGGGGGAAGGAAGAGCAGCTCCAACCGCAAGAAGGAAATAAAATAAACCCCTCTGTGCAGTCTGTGAAATACTATCCACACAGTGGTTCTCTCCAAAAGGCTAAACCATGTAATTCTGATCTCTGTGGCCAGCGGCTAAGGCAGGTTCTGATGAGGTACTTGGAGATTAGATCAAGCTCCTCAGACAGCAGTCCTGTGATAGTAACAGTGTTCACACACGCAAGCTCGCGCACCCTCCCTGGGCCCAACCCCTTTCACTCCAGGAATAAGTGACTTCATTCTGAGACAATACCTTTTTGGTTAGAATTTTGTGTACACATGGATACTGTGACTGTGGGCTTCTGTGAGATCAGAAGGAGTCACCTTAATTCTCTCTTGGCTCACTTACTTTTATTAAATAGTAGCACTCTGTTACCAATGCAAACATCTCAGTGATCTTGACTCACTGAGGTGAAAATGTCAAGGTAGGGAAATTTATGACCAATATATTTCCAAAGTACAAAAGTTATAAAAGTAGAGTGAAAAGTAAATTTTCCTACCACTTTGGCCACCCAGGTCCTTTTCCCAGAATGAACCACAGTGACCAGTTTCTTGTGTACTATTCTGGAGAAATTCTATGTCTAACAAACATGGGGGTGTGCACACATATACACACATCAGCTATATACACATATGTGTATATCCCTGCATGCACACACACATTTATAGCTACGTATCTTTAATATAATTAGTAGCATATCATCATATCCATAGTTCTAAACCTTGGCATTTTTAAATAAACAAAATATCTTGAAGGTTACTTTATATCAGTTCGAGAGCCAACTCATTCTTAATGGCTGGGTGATATTCCATTATTTGTAGTGTAATTTATTTATTTAAAAGTCCCCACTAATCCTTTGTTTTATAGCAAATTCTTCGCTATATAACCTTACATCTGTGTCACTTCATACCCGTATGGGTCTACCCTTAGGATACATTTTTAGAAGAGATTTTAGAGCAATTTGAGGGTCAAGAAGCATGTGAAGTTTCAAACTTAATAAGATTTCCCCTGGGATTTTACCTCTGCCATACACTAGCATGCACTGCTGGGTCTACATTTGAGTTTCTGTTCTGATCCATTCAGGCACTTATTCCAGCCATCAATTTTACCTACTATAAATATAATTTTACCTACTTTAGCTTTATCATGTTTCAGTATTAGGAAAGCCATTCTTCTGTTATCACTCGTCTTTCTCATAATTTTTGTCTATTCTTATTTTTTTTAATTTTTATATAGTTACTTTAAAATAATAGCTAATATGTGTTTAGTGCTTCCTGTGTGCCAAGCACCAGACTCAGCATTTAATTTAATTAATTAATTAATTTTTTGAGACAGAGCCTCAAGCTG